>WOXC01003051.1:0-131996 GCA_011680675.1 Gymnobelideus leadbeateri
ATAGCTCTCCTATGATGGGGAGAGCTGGGGGATGTTCACAAAATGGGGGGGGTTACTATATTATTAGTTATATTAGTTTGAAAAAACCCAGCTTTAAAAATTATTTTTTCTATTTTTTGTTTCTAATTTACCTATTTCCCCTATTTTTAATATCTCTTCTTTTGTGCTTATTTGAGGTTTATTTGTTTATTCACTAATTAAAAAATGTATCTTCTCCTAATTAATCTCATTAATATTCTCTTTTTCTATTTTGTTAATGTATGATTAAAGGATATCATTCCTGTCCCACCACAGGACTACTCTATCTGCATCCTAAAATTTTTGGTATGTTGTTTAATTGTTATTGTTTTCTTTTAAATAGTTACTGTTTCTATGATTTATTCTTTGACTCATTCATTATTTAAGATTTCATTGTTAAGTCTCCATTGGGATCTGTGTCTTTTCTTTGTGGTCTCTTACTGCATAGTGATGTATTACTTACTCCTTCCTTTTTACATTTGTTTGCAATATCTCTGTGCCCTAGTACATGGTAAATTTTTGTAAATGTTCCATGGAGTACAGAGGAATATATATCTATATATATATCTATATATATACACACACACGTACACACACATATATAGTTGTACTATTCCATTTAGAAGATGATATAAGTTTTTTTTTTTAACTCTAGTTTCTTTAGACATTTGTTCAGTTGTATATTTTCCCTTTTCTTTATCTTTCAGTGTTAGACTTATCCAAAACTGATAGAGGAATCTTGAAGTCTCCTGTCACTATTTCATTATTTAGAGGTTAGATGTTTCCTTTGCCTAATACTAAGGCATTTGGAGCATATAAGTTTATTACTGATATCGGTTTGTTGTCTATGGTTCCATTTAGCATAACGTGTTTTCTTTTTTTATTCCTTTGAATGGTTGTTTTTGTTTCTCTAACACAGTGATGGCAACTCCTACATTTTTTGGGATTCACTTGCTGCATAGTAAATTTTTTCCATCCCCTCTGTTTTACTTTATATGTGCCTTTGTTTTCAAATGTATTTCTTGTAAGTGACAGAGTGTAGGATTTTGTTTTCTTATCCAGTCTGTCATTCTTTTTCATCTTATTGGATTGTTTAATCCATTCACATTTAAAATTATAAGAGTTTCATTTTAAGTCCTCCATCTATCTCTAAAATTTTTTTCAAGTTATGATTTTCCCCCCTCTTTCCTCCTGTAAACACAGTATTGTGTTTCTTTGGTTACTTTACTTTAATCTTTGGTTTTTTTTTTTTTTTGGAGGGCAATTGGGGTTAAGTAACTTGCCCAAGGTCACACGGCTAGGTTTTTATTTGTGTGTGTTAAGTGTCTGAGGCCAGATCCGAACTCAGGTCCTTCTGACTCCAGGGCCAGCGCTCTACTCACTGCGCCACCTAGCCGCCCCTCTTTGTTTTTTTTTTTTTTTTAAAGGTAGCCCTATTTATACTGATTCTCTTCTCTTCTGATTCCCACTTCTCATTGGTTCCCCTTTTCCCTTTAGGATTTTATTCACTACTTCCTCTCTCCTGCTTTTATCTGGTTATAGATTTCTGCCCCCTTAGTCAGGGTATGGGGTAGGTTTGGATGTAAGCCTGTCTCGTGTCTTGGGTCTGCTAGTGTAGCCTTGCTATAAGTAGCATGGGGTGGGGGGAAATAGATGTTGAATGAGCTTAAAGTTAGTGTCAGTTCCTGGTTTTAAAATTTTTTTTCTTTTGGATTCTTGGTGCCCTTGACCATGGAAAGAGTTGAATTTGCTTTATCTTTGGTGCATAATTTCTTTTTGGGGGAGATTTGAAAAGGTATCAGGATCAGGGGAAATGTCTAGTCTACCATCTTATTGTTCCCATGACCTGGAAGTTCCAATTCTTATATTTTCTTCTGATTCTATCTGCATTGATTTTACTTGTGCAAAGGCTGTTCCAATTTTATAAAATCAAGATTGTCTTATTGTCTTTTAGAGTCTCTTCTGGTCAGTGCCTCATGAACTCTGCTGCACAGAACTGTGAGCAGTATAGCTTTCCATTCTCCTTTAACTTCTTATGGCGATTTTTTTCTCTTTAGATTGTTTCTCCATTTGGAATTTATTTGTGTTATATGGTATAAAATACTAAGCTACGAGCATTTCCTGTCAGACTGCTTTCCAGTTTTCTCAGAATTCCTTGAAAAGTATAATGAGAGAAATGAATAAATAAAACAAAACATTTTTAAAGTTACAATTGCTATGTTGCAGGCACTATTATAAGTGCTGGGGATAGAAATGCAAGAGAGCAAGACAGCTTTTTCCATCAAGGGGAAGAAAAGATACAAAAGGGACTTGGAAAGGGGAGAGGGTGGTATGGACACAGAAGTATGGCTTGGAAATAGCAGGGAGGTTAACGTTTGTTTTCTGCAGGGTTTCATATTCTTGTGTTGATCAAACCCAGACTATCTGGCCCTTTTCTCTCTAAGACTAGCTTTTCTAGTATGTTCCACCGATCTTTCTCTCTCTCTCTCTCTGTCTCTCTCTCTGTCTCTGTCTCTCTCTGTCTCTGTCTCTCTGTCTCTCTCTCTCTGTGTCTCTCTTTCTCTCTCCTCCTTCCTCTTCCCCTTCCCCTCCTCCTCCTCCTCCTCCTTTCCCCCTCCTCCTCCTCTTTCTCCTCCTTTCCCCCTCCTCCTTCTCTTCTCCTCCCTGCCTCCCCTTCCATCTTCCTCCTTATCTCTTCTAATAGACTGTGAGCCCCTAGAGGGCAGGGACTGTTTGTTTCCCATATCTTTGAGAATATCTAGTATAGTGCAAAGACTCTGGACTCAAACAGGGTCTGAGTCTTATCTCTGAAGTTCACAGACAAGTGAGAAATCCCACTTGCTTGTCTGAGTCTGTTTCCTCATCTGTAAAACAGAGAAGATCATGACTTCACTGCGTACTGTTAAACGCTATAGAAGTGGTCATTGCTATTTTTGTGATGATTTTTGTGTCCCCTTTTCAGTCCCTCCCCCCGACTATAGTATGCACTGAGGGCCATTCACTGAAGGAATGAAGGAACCAGCATGTTTCATGGAGCTGTTGAGTTGACCCACGTGAAGATCTCTGAGGATCCAAGAAGGAAGTCTACAGGCAGAGATGGGTTTCTCATCTGTAAACTGGCTGAACATTGACACCCAGATGGGCTGGCAGGCTCCTTCAGGTATGGTAAGGAGACTTGTGGTGCTGATGCCAAGGAGGGTAATTGGGGATGAATGACAGAGTCCTCTCATCACCAGCCTTTGTCCCTGGCATAGCATTTAGAGCTGACTTGGCAAACCAGGGAGTGAGCTGAGAGTTTGGGGCTGGGGCCAGGTTAAGCCCAAACATCCTGGGCAGAGAAGTCAAGAGGATGGGGCTCCTTCACAGGGAAAGTAGCAGCAGTGTCATAAGGGCAGGGAGCAGGGTGTGGGACCTGTGACACAGGCCTAGAGACAGAGACTCCCCTAGATCTCACATTATGTGCCTACTGTTGGTTTCTCCACCAAAGTCCTCCAGTGGAGCATTGTCCTGGCTTGGTGGTGACCCTGGGGCTTTGGAGGCTGGGCCAAGGGAACCCAAACTTGACTAGAACCTGACAAGTTAGAACACTGTTGAATACAGGCCTAATGAGGTACTGTGTGCCTCCTGCCCACCCAACCCAGGACCAGTCCAACTCAGTTTGAAGAGGCTCAGAGTAAAGTTGGCTGCTGGACAATGGATTCCTTGACCCTTCTCCAAGCCCATTCACCATATCATGTGGGCCTTTCTACCTCACTGGAGGGCTCAGCACCACTCATTAAATCATGTCTGTGAAGGGAAGCAACCCATATGGCCAGAGTCGGGAAGTGACAGAATTGGGCCCAGGACCCTGGTGTTCTGGAGCCAGGTCCTGGACTCTTCCTCCCACGTCCTTGCTGGCTACTGTGGGGCACACAGCAGAGGACTGAGGCAGGATCCATGGGATCAGGGAGCCCAGTGGGGGAGATCAGACTCAGGTAAGCATTTAGTAAGCTTCTCTTCTGCACCAGGCACTGTGCTAGGTACTGGGGATGCAGAAAAAGAGCAAAAACTTGCTCCCTGCCCTCAAGGAACTTGCAGTCCATTGGAAATGTACATGAAAGAGATAAAAAGCTCGGTAGGAGCAGGGGTTGGGCTGGGACCTTAGATACTGTCTAGCCTAACCCCATTTTACAGATGAGGAAACTGAGGTCCAGAGAAGGGAAGACACAAGAGCACATCCAGCAGTTGGGCCTGGAAGGGAGCTTAGACTTCATTTAGTTGCCCTTATGGTAGAAGAAACCAAGGCACCTAAAGGGGAGGAGACTTTCCTAAGGCCCCCCAATGTAGTAAAAGGCAGCCAGGATTTGAACCCATGTTCTCTGACTTCAAATCCAGGTCTCTGAGCCTCACTTTCCTTATCTGTAAAATGGGGGTCTCAGAGGGCTGTTGTGAGAATAGAATAAGACCTTAAATCTTAAATGTAAACCTTAAATCTCCCTATAAATGAATATGTGTATATATACAGATACATATACATATATACAAATTAATCAGTAGGCTAATAATACCTTCTGCAAGCTAGTTCATCAAGGGTGGTCTGTATGCCAGGCAGACCCTGTGCTAGAATTTGGGAGCCAGAAGGGACCACAGCGGCCCTCAGAACCAGCACATCTGGACGGGGACACACTTGCCTAGTGGTCGTCCAGTCTGTGAGTGGAGACTTTCAATGGAGGGCCACTGTGTCCTCCACAGCTTTAGAATAGCTCCCATGTTGGGAAACTTCCCACATCAAGCCTAAACCTGCCTCTTTGATCTTTGTACCCAGTGGTCCTGGCAATGCCCTCTGGGGTCATGCATCTGTGTCTAAGGTGGGGAGAGCTGGTGCTAAGGCCCAGAAGCTCATGGGGGTCCCTAGTGACTGCAGGTTGGAACAGAGTGTTCTGATCTCTCATTGATATTGTCCCTTGTCTCTCCTCCCTCAGCACCCGTGGGGCTGAGCACACCTGCCTCCCATGTTGAGTGACTACCTATAGTCCTCCCCACCTGCAAATATTGTGGTCAGACAGGGACAGAATCACTGACTAGTGTAGTTTTTATAGCAGGAAATTAAATTAAATTGGAAACCACATTTAAAGAGCAGCCACTTGGCACAGTCAATAGAGTGCTGGGCCTGGAGCCAGGGAAAGTCAAGTTCAGGTCCTCAGACGCCAGCTGGGTTACTTAACTGCTGCCTACCTCAGTTTCCCCAACTGCAAAATGGGAATAGCATTAGTACCTTCCTATCTGAGTTTTGGTGAGAATAAAATATTTGTAAAACATTCTGTAAGAGCTATCTATAAGTACTGATGAGGGACCCTGGAGGGCTTGGGGCAGTGACTTCTGGAGGGGAGGGGGGAGAAAGCGATCACCCCAAGTGAATGTCCTTCTCCCTTCTCCCTGGCCTGGATACCTCCTCTCTTCCTGATCCATATCTGGTCTGCTCCCTCCTGCTGGTTCTCAGAACTTAGCTTGTACATCTCCGCCTCTAATGAGGCTTCCTCCCCTCTTGCTGTGGCTTCTACTGTCTCCTGCCTCCTGGAGCTGGCTTCTCTTTCTTGTTCCTGACTCCTCTCTTGACCTTCAGGTCGGGGTCTAGCGACAATCCTGGAAAGTGAGGAGCAGCCTAAGGTTCGCCCCCCCCTCCCCCTGGCCGCCAGGAAAAGTTCCTGGCTCCCTACTGCCCTCAGCCAGCAAAGCTCCCTCTGGCTTCCATGGAGCTCCCCTCCCTCTGCCTCCTCCAGCAGTGCTGGACAAGATCACAGCATACTGGGAAGGGAGATCTAGGGAGGGCATCTCAACTATCTCACTCTCTCCTTTTATAGAAAGGGGAGCTGAGGCTCTGAAAGAGAATGTGGTTTCTCCAAATTCACCCAACAGATCAGAGGAAGAGTCAGGATTTGAGCCCAGACCATTGGGGTTCCTTCCCAGCTCTGCTTTTGACTTGCAGACTTTGCCACTGTAATAATAATAATTAGTGTTTACACAGCACTAACGGTGCCAGGCACTGTGCTGAGTGCTTTTATGATAATCTCATCTGCCCTTCCTAACAACCTTGGGGTGGGGTAATTGCTTTGATTACCCTCGTGTTTACAGATGAGGAGACTGAGGCTCTGGTCATACAGTGAGAACTCTGTAGAATCAGGACACAGCACCTGCTGGCTGTGTGGCCATGGGCAGGTGGCCTAACTTCTCTGGGCTTGCTTGGCTTCCTGGATGAGCTTTGTGAGCCTTCTAGCCTTCTAAGTGCTATAGAAATGCCCCTCCACACAAGGTTGGCTTGCTGCTCTCTGAGAGCCCCCGGACTCTGGGCAGTGCAGACCCTGGGGCTCGCCGGGCGCTGCAGCCCCTCCATCTTCCAGTGGCCTCAGCTCAGGGGGCTACTGGTCCAGATGGCCGTTCTCTGTCCTCAGACAGAAGCCTTGGTACCTCCTGGCCTTCCAGTGTGTGCTTGGCCATTAGGCCAGAAGGGGGCAGTGTTGGACAACATATAAGTCAATGGCCTATCTATTGGGGTCATTGGAGTGAGGGCAACTCTCCTGTGTATGTGGGTCACAGTGAGGACATTGGCCATGTTTATAGGGTCATAATGATGGGGAGGGAGCGTCTAATAGGTCAGCAGTCCTGTCTACAGGGTCATAGTGAGGGCAGGAGTCATGCCTACAGGTCACAATAAGGGCAGGGGCCATGTCTATGGGGTCAGAGTGAGGGCTGTGTCTATGGGGGCTAGCTGGTCTCTACCCTTGTCCCCACCTTCCACAAAGCTCATGCTCTGGGCAGACAAGGACCTGCTTTGGGGCAGAGCAGGACAAGTCATTTCTCCCCTATGGAAGGTCTTCTCTGTGCCTACCAAGCTCCCTCTGCCCTCCCTGGGGGTCTCTGCTTCCCCATGACAAATGGGGCTGGTGGAGAGAGGGTCGATGTTCCCTCTTGACCCCAGAGCTGTGAGGAGACTGTTCACATTGCACAGGCTTCTCTTTCCCAGGACGCTCAGATGAACTCATTAGGAGTTCATTAATCAGACACATCGATCTGTGGTCCTTGGGTTGAAGGAAGCACTTGGCTGGCTTCTGGTCCAGAGGGTCCCATTGTACCATCAGCTGCTCTCCTGGGGGCAGGGTGGGGGTGCAGGCTCAGGGCTGGGGTCTCTGAAGGGGCCACCTGCCTCACCTGCTCCCTCCCTTTGTTGGCTCAGGGCCCCTTTGTGGGTGAGGATATGGGGGCTTTCTGTTGGACGTGGGCCAGGTGGATGACAATCTCTGAGGTCACTTGAGATTTCATCCTCTGTGATGCTGACAAAGGGAGATAATTTAATTTCATGAAAAACTCAGGTCCTGTTCTCAGAAGCTGAGGATACAAACATTTTAGAAGGCCACAGAACCTGCCCTCAGGGTGCTTACCTTGATTCCAAGGGAGTCTGGGAAATCCCATCAGAGAGGAGGGTGGAGGGGAACAGGAGGGCAGGCCATTTCAGAGCTAATACAGCAATGATCTGGTGATGCACAGTTCATGGCATATAGTAGGTGATTAATAAATGCTTGTCGACTAAAATGAAGCTGTGCTTGTACCTGAGTCCTGGAACTGGGGATTGTGAAAGCACAGCAATGTAAGTAGGCTGCATCCCTTCTAGACGTCAAAAGATTCCATCCTGTTGGGTTCTGCTGCTGCCAGTCCCTGGTCTCAAGGGTCTCCCTATCAGTGCTTAGTAGGTGCTCTTTATGAGAGACAGTATGGTAATGGGGAGGAGCCCTGACTCTGGAGCTGGGGCACCTGGGTTCAGATCCTTCTTCTTTTACTCACTGCCTGTGTGACTTTGGGTGAGTCATTTCAGCTCTCTGGGTCTCAGTCTTCACATCTCCCAGCTTCAAATCTATGCTCTCATGGGAATTCCATTTGCTTCAACCTGGAAACAAAAGGCTGCACCTAGGACCCATCAAGGAAGGACTCTCTTGCTCCTCTGTGCTGCCCAGCTGGAAAGTGCCTCGTGCCACCTGGTGGCCAATGAAGTCCTCACAGGCTCAGGTCCCTGATCCAGGCTGGTACAGCTTGACCCAGCGGTCCCGGCTCTGGAGAGCTGTTGCCTGTTTCGCCTATCTTTCCCTGGGGGGTACAGACCTTTGGTTTGCGATTGAAACGCCCCTCTCGGCAGCAGCTGGGACAGTAGCAAGGTGCTTTCCCCCACTGAGAACCACTCGGGTGGGGGAGGCAGTTTCTACCCCTCTCACTGCCTCCCCTCCCTCACTGACCTTATACTGGAGGGACGGGGCTAGTGGTGACACAATGCACCCTGAAGGACACACCTGGGACAGACATAGAAATAGAAGGATGTCCCTGAGTGAGGAAGCCACAAGGGGAGCCCAGCCCAGCTGAGGACTGCATCCACAGGGGACTTTGCAGGGACTGTCTGAAGGAAGGAGGGGATGACCGGGACCCTGGAGATCCAAGGAGCCCTTTGGTAGTCTGACTCTCAAGTTGCCACCTTCCCAGGTGGGCGGACCTGCTGTGTGCCTGAGCCCAGAGTGCGTGCTGCTTCCCAAATCTCCAGGGCTGGACTAACGGGTTTGACTACATCACTTCACAAAATACATTTGTGGAAGCTAGCGGTTGGTGTTTGTCCTTCATTTTCCAAAAGGACCAATGGCATTGTGGGCGAATTGGATTGAAGTGAGGCAGATCTGTGCAAAGTCGCCAGCCTCACACTCTCTTCCAGAGTCACTGAGACCAGTGGCAGGACAAAAGTCAGATGGAGGCGGCCCGACATGCAGCAGGTGGCATCTCCCCCTCTGAGCAAGGTCTAAGGGCTCCACAGCTCCAGCTTCAGCTGCCTTCAATTGTTCTCCTCTACCCATTCCACCGGGTGGGGGGGGGGGCGGGGATCATCACGTGCTTGGGCTAGACACCCCGACTCACCAACAGGTTTGAGGACCCCCCCCCCCCACTCTCAGCCTGACATCAGCCCATTGACTAAGATGATTTACCAGGGACGGCTGCTGCACGTGCTATAGCTTCTTGGAGTGGCAGGTGGGAGCTTACCTCACATCAGAGGTGCTGGTCCTACCTGAACACCCCATGTGAATAGGAAGCACGCTGGTGGGAACTCAGTAGCCACAGGACTGAAAAAAAATCCCATTTCCTTAGGATTATTTCTAGAACTCTGGGTAAGAAGAAATTAGCTGACCCTCTGTGGCTGATGCCCTGAAGGCTACTTATGGGCCAAAGACCTATGGTGCCTCTCAGCTATTCAGCACTGAGCAGCCCCCTTGATTATTGATAAAGACATAATTCTGGAGAGATGGGCTGAACAGACCGTCATCAATCAATGCTGAGGCCATTGACCATATACCTCAGGTTGAAGTCAATCCCTCCCTAGATGAAGCTGCAACTGAAGAAGAGGTTTGGAATGCCAGATTACCTGGCACTGATTCTGTTCCAGCTGAGATTTATAAGGCAAGGGGCTCACTGCTCATACAGAAGCTGACTGAAATCTTCCGAGTTATGTGGCAAGAGGAGGTTATCCCCCAGGAGTTCAAGGATGCCTCTATTGTCCATCTCTATAAAGGAAGTAGATTGTCCTGTGACAATCACAGTGTCTCTCTCCCTGTCTCTGTCTGTCTGTCTCTCTTTGTCACTGCTGGTAAGACTCTTGCCAGAATCTTCCTTAGTAGACTGGTCCTTCACCTGGAAGAAGTCATCTACCTGAGAGCCAGTGTGGCTTCACTGCTGCCCCACAACTCCAGGAGAAATGCCAGGAGTAGAACAGAAGTCTGTACACAACACTTGTAGATCTTACCAAGGCCTTTAGTACTGTCAGTTATGGGGGTTTGTGGAAAATTAAGGCAAAATTTGGTTGTCTTGAGAAGTTCAATAACATTATATACTAGTTCCATGGCACCAAACTTGTACAGGTTCTGTATAATGAATGATGCTCTAAAGATTTCACGGTCACCAATGGAATGAAGCAGGACTGTGTGGTCACTCCCATGTTTTTAGCATGATGTTCTTGGTGATATTGAGGGATGCCTTCAGTGAGGATGAAAATGTCATTAAGGTCAGCCCCTGCACTGATGGACAAAAGATTTAACTTGAAAAGGCTACAAGCTAAGACTAAAGTGGAAGGATTATTGGTGCATGACTTTTTGTTTACAGATGACTGTGCACTCAGTGTAGCTTCTGAGGCTGAGATGTGTAGATGGGTTCTCTGCTGCTTGTGCTAATTTTGACCTGAAAATCAACACCAAGAAAACAGGTCCTTCACCAGCAAGTACTGTACCATCAATATGTAGAACCATTGATTACAGCAAATGGAGAAATTTTCAGTGCTATGGGTAAGTTCACTTATATTGGGAGTATACTTTCCTGGGATGTACACATAGATGATGAGATCAGCTCATATTGCCTGAGCTAGATCAGCATTTGGGAAGCTCCAAAGGGAATTGTGTCATTAGACTGACTACAAAACTGTCTACAGACCTCGCTGTTGTATGCCTGTGAAACATGGACAGTTTACCAGCGCCAGCCAGGAAACTGAATTGCTTCCATCTGAATTGTCTTAGGAAGATTCTGAAGATCACCTGGCAGGATAAGGCACCAGACAGTGAGGTCCTTACTGGAACTAAACTGCCAAGCATTCATGCTCTGCTTCAGAGGGTCCAACTCTGATGGGCTGGCCATGTTGTTTCGAATGCCAAAAGTATGTTTGCCTAAAAGATTATTTTATAGAGGACTCACACAAGGCAAGTGCCCACACAGAGGTCAAAAGAAGTGATAAAGACATTCTCAAGGTCTCTCTGAAGAATTTTGGAATTGATTTTGTGACATGGGAGACCCTAACACAAGATCACCCAACATGGCATGCCCACATCAAAGAAAGTGCTGTGCTCTATGAACAAAGCAGAATTGCAGTAGCTCAAAGGAAAGGTGAGATGCACAAATTTTGAGGCTTTTCCTCCCCATATGTTCATGTGGACTATTTTTTCCCAACCTTTGTTAAAGCCTCCTAAGCTAGTATTGACCAGCCACAGTTGGACATAATGTACTTTGGTGTCATTTTGGCCCTTTCTGGGCACAAAGGACAATAACCAACCAACTAACCCCTCCACATACTCTGATTCAGTGACACTGGTCTATTTGATGTTCCTCATCTATGACAATTTCCTGCCTCCATGCCTTTGCCTTAGCTATCTCTCATAGCTGGAATGCTCTCCCTTCTCCACTTCCTGGCTTTCCTGCCTTCCTTCAAGACCCAGTTAAAAGTCTACCCATTGGAAGAAGCCTTTCTTGGTTCCCCCAAATGCTAGTGTTTTCTCCTCTGGGATTATCTTCCCTTAATACAAACTTCTGAGATCCTGTTTAGGAATAGATCCTGTCTATATCCCATAGGTACATGGTTGTTTACATGTTGTCTCCCTCTTTAGTCCCTTGAGGGCAGGGACTGTGTTTTGCCTCTCTTTGTATCTCTAGCACCCAGAACAATGTTTGACATATAGTAGATGCTTAATAAATGCTTATTGATTGATTGGCTGTCCTTGTAGCTGTGGGATCCATCCCCCTAGAAAGGGGAATTGTCCTGTCCTGTGTTACTATAGATACAGACCATGGGGCTGGGGCTGAGATTGGGGTTCTCTACTCCCTTCCTCCTGCCTAACTATACCCCTCACCCTGCCTTGTTTCATACCTTCCCTCAGAGCATGGAGGTAGCTGCTATTGTAGCCACCCAATCCTCCCTCTTCTCCAGATGCCTTTATTATTCCCATCGTGATTTAGGACCTGTCGCTGTTTCTGTATACAGCCAGCCGGGTACCTGGGCTGCTTCCTAACCAGCCACTCCCTTTGGGGCCCTCATGGTCCAGGTTTAAATCTCTATTTAAGCACATACCTGTTTCTCAAAGCTTCAGCCACTGGATTGTAGCTGCCTGCCTGAAAGGTCTTTCAAATTTATGTAATTCATTTTTTTTAAACCATGGGAACCTTGGTGATCAGCTTGGAAAGGTACATCGTAAAAGTGGGTAATTGTGTAGTATTTTTATTTCCAGACATGCAACCAAAGGGAGTTTTCTAGGCAGAGTGTGGGATGTGAGGCCTGGCTAGGGCTTTATCTTGGGAAGGGATTCACAGAAGAATCTTTGCTTTGCTTTGGCAGTCTTTACAGAAACCCTTCCCTACCCAGGGCCTAGACTTGGGAGTCTCAGGCCCTCTGTCTCCAGCATGGACAGATGAAGAGAGGAGGCTCAGAGGGTCAAAAGCTGTCAGAGATCTTAGAATTTTATAGAGAACTGCAGCCCAGGAGGGGGAAGGAATTGGACCAAAGCTATGCAGGTAGTGAGCACCAGAGCCTGTCGATTTCACCTCTACAGCATCTCTTGTCCATTTCACCTTTGCAATGTCTCTGATCCATTTCACCTTTGGCATCTCTCAGCTCTGGGAATTTTCTTAACCCTATCCCATGCCTGGAATGCCTTCCTTCCTCAGGGCTTCCCTGCCTTCCCTTCAAGTTCCAGCTAAAATCCCAAATTCTGTGGGAAGCTTTTCCCAGTTCCTTTTAAATTCTAGTGCCTTTTTCATGTGGATCATTTCCTATTCATCCCATTGATAGCTTGTTTGTACAGAGTTGCTTGCATGTTGTCTCCCCATTGGACTGTAAGCTCCTTGATGGCAGGGACTGTCTTTTGCCTTGTTTATTGCCTGCCTGTCGGCCGGCCTTGTATAAATATATGTTTAATAGATACTCCCCTCTCCCTTGCATTCCAGGGTACCATACTCTCTTGGTTCTCTTCCTGCCTCTCTAACTGCTCCTTCCCTGATTCCTTTACTAGCTTCAGTACCTATTCAGGCCTCCAAAGTATGGTCAAGCTCAGAATTTGACCATTTTCTCTCCATCTTCTGTACCCTCTCCTTTGGGCATCTCATTCATTCTCAGTGTTTCAGCTCTGTCCTCCCTGAGGCTTTTGGCTTCTCTTTCTATCTTGAAAGCCATTGAGTTAAACCTCTTTATTTTATAGATGAGGAAACTGAGGCTTGGGGAAGTTCAGTGACGTGTCCCATTATAGAGGTGGTCTCTGACTCTCAGGGTACCATGTTAGAGACATCTCACAGGACATCTCACACTCTTCTATGCTATAGTCTCGAATTTGTTCACACAGGTGACCCCAGTGGAGTTAGTGATGCCCATTTGAATCAGAGCCATTGGCTGTGCTGGAGGTCTTAAGCACACATACACATAGGAAGATGGATGGCCTGTTGGGGAAACAGTTTACAAGATGAATTCAAAGGCACTCTGGTCATCTGCCCTTTGGAAAAACCTCATTAATTTGGGCTCTGCTTGGTGGGAATGTGTGGGGATTCAGATGTGGTTAAGGCTGAAGGTTACTTTGATGTTATCCATAAATAAAGTCTTGACTAAGAACATTAACAGCATAAGCAAGAATCACAGATTGGCAGGTTGTCAGAGCTGGCAGGTACCACAGGCACCATTTGTCCAACCACTTCATTCTACCAGTGGAGAGACTGAATTCCAGGAGGGTGATGGAAACCTAACATCTTTGTGCTGGAAGGGAGTGCCACAAAGGCCTTCCACACAGCAGATGTATGCTGTTATAGTGGAGTCAAGAAAGAGCTGAGTTCAAATCCTGTCTCTGATGCAGAAAAGTCATGTGGGCAAATAAATCATTTCCTTCTCTCTGAGTCTTCCTAATCTGTAAAATGGAGACATGACACTGGTGGTACCTACTTCACAGGCTTATTATGAGGCTCAAATGAGAAAATTAATATAAAGTATTTTGCAAAGTGCTACACAGACGTCAGCTGTTATTGTAATCCGTTCTTTGACTCATACTTAAAAAAAAAACAAATTTAGGATTTGAATCTAGACTGTCTGGAGATAGAACATCCTTAGGAGTACCAAGCCTCTCACACCCGGGGAGCCCTGAAACACACATAGAGATTCCATGTCCCAAGTACTCTGTGCTGCCCCATCAACACTGGAGTCCCAATCCAAGGGGCAGAAGGTACTGATGAGATGAGAGGACCTAGCCTGATGCAATCTCAATAATCAGGAGCTTCCTGATGAAGAGACTTCTGGAAGCCATGTGGCGTCCAGTGGAGAAGAGTGTGTGTGGCAGGAAGTGAAAGAAAGAGAAACTTTGAACTTCTTCAACAAGAAAAAAGTTACCCTTGTTCCAGAAGCACTGTGCCTGGCTTTCTATGTGTATGTCCGTGCACACTCACAACACACACACACACACACACCTGGCACATGTACATATGTGCATGCACACACATGTCTTGTACACATGTGAGCACATGACAGACGTGCACACATAAATGCACACAATATAACACATGTGTACACACATGCAAACACACAATACATATACACTCAGTACACACATTATATATGTATATGTGTGATACACACATGCACACACATGCATATAATATAGCTATAATAATATATACTTGCACATCCACATGATGTGCATATGCATTCATTACACAATACATATAATAGTCATGTATACATGTAAATGCACTTGCACATAGTGTATGTATAATATATGCATATAATACAATATATAATTTTAATGTATAACAATAACACACATATAATATAATACATACATATAAACATGTGCATGCAATGCATACCCACATGAGTATATATTTGGTGCACATATAATGTACATGTACAGATGTGATTATACACATGCATGCACACATACATGTGCATATAATAATACATATTCTAGATTTCTAGATAATGGACAATGCCCTTGTGCCTTCCCAGTCACCAATGGAGTGAAACAAGGCTGTGTGCTTGCTCCCATGCCTTTTAGCATGTTTTCAGCCATGTTGTCGATGCTTTCAATGAGGATGAACATAGCATCGAGGTCTGCTGCCACATTGATGGTAAATTCTTCAACTTGAAAAGGCTTATAAGCCAAGACCAAAGTAGAGGGAAGGTTGGTGCATGGTTTTCTGTTTGCAGATGATAGTACATTTGATGCGGCCTCTGAAGCTGAGATATACCAATATGGATCAATTTCTCTGCTGCTTGTGCTATTTCTGGCCTAACAATTAACACCAAGAAAACCCAGGAGCTCCATCAGCCACCACCACACCATCCATACAGGGAACCATCAGTTACAGCAAACGGAGGAGTTCTGAATGCTGTGGATAAGTTCATTTACCTTGGCAGGGCACTTTCCAGGGATGTTCACATTGATAATGAGGCTGACACATGCACTGCCAGAGCTAGCTCAGTGTTTGGGAGGCTCTGAAGGAAACTGTGGGAGAGACTGACTACTAGACTGAAGGTCTAGAGCCCCAGTGCTGACCTCATTGTTGTATGCCTGTGAAAGCTGGACAGTCTACCAGTGCCAGGCCAGGAGACTGGATCGCTTCCATGTGAATTGTCTTAGGAAGATTCTGAAGATCACCGGGCAGGATAAGGCACCAGACACTGAGGTCCTTACTCGAACTAAACTGCCAAGCATTCAAACTCTGCTTAAGAAAATGCGACTCCAGTGGCTGACCACATTGTTTGAATACCAAACGTATGCTTACCTAAAACACTATTTTGCAAGCCTTCACATGGTGGGCAGAAGCCATACAAGGACACTCTCAAGGTCTCTCTGAAGAACTTTGAAATTGATTGTGTGACACGGGAGACCCTGGCAGAGGACCACCCTGTATGGCATGCCCACATTAGAGAAGGTGCCGTGCTCTACGAGCAAAGCAGAATTGAAACAACTCAAAGGAAACGCAGGATGTGCAAATTTGGAGAATTCACCCCAAATGTTCCCAGGGACTATTTGTGCCCAACCTGTGGTAGAGCATTCTGCTGATCAGCCAGTGGGGCACGTTGAAACTTGACTCCAACATCATGATGTCGTTTTGGTCCTCTCCAAGAAGGAAGGACAATGACCAACCAACCAACAATACCTATATTTCTGCCCCTCAGATTGGGAAGCTGGAGAACAGAGCAAAGAACTCCTCCTAAAGCCTCCACTTAAGAGGATTCCTAGACCAACCATCTCTGCATTTACCACCATTTCTTCATCCCTCCCCCTCTCACTCTCCCACCAAGCTGGAACTTCCTACCACCCTCCTTTTCAGCCTTTTATGTATTGTCTTCCCCAATTAGATTGCAAGCTCCTCTAGGGCAGGGACTTTTTTTTTAGTATTTGTATCCCCAGCATTTAGAACAGTGCCTAGCACACAGTAGGTGCTTAATAAATGTTTATTGTGTGGATTGACCCCATCTACCCTTTATTGCAGATAACTTAGGGTTACACATTTCCAAGGTCCTCTCTGGTTTTGTGTGTGAATGAGCAGGAACAAAGAGACAGTGGCTCTTTTCTCCCTGCTAGTCCCATCCCTGGTCAGTAGAAAAACCCCTTGGTTTTGTAACTATCTTTTGGCCAGTGGAACAGCATCACCATTTTCCTGCATCTGCACGAAGACTTTCAGAGACAGGGAGCTCACTATCTTCCCAGGCAGCCCCATTCCATTTTGGATCATTCTTCTTGTTAGAGACTCTTTCTTCACATTGAGCCCAACTCAGCCTCTGAAAATTCTGCTCCTCCTTCTGCCCTTGGGGTCCCCTAAATCATAACAATTTTGCACAGTTATATGGGGCTTGAAGGCTTACAAAGTGCTCTCTCTAGAGCAACCTTCTATGCTACGAAGAGCAAGCATGATCCCCATTTTATGGATAATAAGAATTGACAGTTTTATGGTGCTTTGGGGTTTGCAGAACCCTTGGCAGCCATTATCCTGCCTGATCCTCACAATCGACCTGTGAGGCAAAGGCCACAGCCATTAACTATTATACAGATAAGGAAACAGACTTGGTGAGGGGCAGACTTGCCCATGGACAATTTGGGGAGGAAGTGGTGGAGGCTGAATTTGACCTCAGACCTCCTTGAATCCATGTCCAATATCTTGGTATTTAAGCCTTTTTCCAGTCTCCCTTGTCCCCACATAGGATCCTGCTTTCCAGTCCCACTTAAAGACACAGAGCATCCTAAACTCAAGACCTTTGCTTTCTGGCCTTGGTGCTTTTCTCAGAATTGTAACTTTAGGGTAGGGAGAGACCTTAGAAGTCTTTCAACCTCATTTTACAGAACAGGAAACTGAGGCCTGGACAGATTTAGTGAGTTGCTCCAATTTGAGTGGAGCAAGCCAAGATTCAAACCCAGTGCCAGTCTGCCTTCCTTAGCCGTTGTCTGATGACCTCCAAGAAGAGGGGAGCTCCTCCCTCTCCAGGAAATTTATTCCAGGCTTGGGAAACTCTGAGTGTTAAAAAGGCTTTCCTGACATCAAGCCTCTACCTGCCTCTCAGGCCCCTCCCATCCATTGTGCCCAGGCTGATCAGTGAGACATCTGTCCATCAGAAACATGAAGACAGTGGTCAGGGCCTCCCTGGGCCTTATCTTCTTTCTTCTGATTGTCCCAGCTCATCTGATGGTCTTTCTAGAAAATCATTTCTCAGGCCTCATGGCCCTCTGCCGAGCACGGCCATTGGCAGCTTGTCGTCCTTCCTAAACCTAGATACCACCTGTTCTAAATGTGATGTGACCCCAGCAGAGGATGAGCCTGAATTGCCTTCTCCCTGCTCCTGACACTCTACCCTGTTCAAATTCCATCTGCCCCTCAAAGCTGTAAGGAAGAGGGTGGTCATTTGTGAACTGTGGACAGGCTGTGGTGTGCTGGGTGGATTTTTCCGAATTTGGAGGGGACTGGAGCAGCTTTATAGGACAGTTCTTTTTCTCCGCTCCAACCCTTTGGCTGGGTGGAGGAGAGATCACTAGTGGGCCAAATGTGAACAGACTCACCATTTTCTGTTGTTGAAGGAACTGAGAATGTTTAGCCTGGCAAAGGAAAGACACAGGGTTGACCTGATAACTGTGTTTGAGTATCTGAAGGGGCCTCACATGGAAGGATGGACTCTTTGGGTCCTGGAGGGCAGAACCAGCATTAACAAGGGACTCTGTGGCTTGAGGATGCCAGAAAGCCCTTCATGACAATGGGAGCAGGCGGGCCACCTCCAGACATCAGGGGCTCCCCCTCCATGCCCATCCTCAGCAAAGACTACCCGACCCCTTGGTGTTCCTCTTAGATTGCACTGGAGCCCTCTGGGCTTCCTTCCAGATATGACACTCCATCATTCTGTGTGATGGCTGGAATGCCCCCAATTTGCCATCAGTTAGAAGATTTCTTAATTTTTTCCCCCATATTTTGGAGATAGGCTCTCCCCTCTCCTGGGCTGGAAGTGCCACTCCTAGGCCAGACCCCACCAGGGATCAGCATGGAAGCTACTCCATTTCTGACCTGGGCTGCCTCCTGCCTCCTTAGGCAGCCTGGTCGTCCTCCACGTCCCACATTGGTGTGAGACTTAATGTGGATGTACAAGTAGCTTTAGCTTCCCTGAAGCTAAGACAGCCCACTAGCTGTAGCCTCCCTGGGAGAAGGCACTCCAGGAGCATGCCACCACACCCAGCAGGGGCCTCCCTAAATGCCTGAGGTGGGGAAGAGAAGGGAATAAGCATTTATTAAGTTCCTGTGAGGTAGGTGCTGTTATTATCCCCATTTTATAGTTGAGGAAACTGAGTCAGGCAATGGTTAAGTCACTTGCCTGGCATCACATAGCTAGTAAGTGTCTGAGTCTGGATTTGATCTCAGGTCTTCCTGTTTCCAGCCCTCCATCCACAGAACCACCTAGCAGAGAGACTCCTGAGGTTGGATAACATATAGAAGATCTGGGGCCACGTGGGCAAGTCCCAGAATGGATATTTGGGAGCTCACAAGATAGATAGATGTATCGGCCTCGAGAATTATGATGGATTAGCCCAGGTCAGGGAACTATCACTTGAAAAAGAGCTTAGAAACTTTGGGACCTTCTCTGAGAACAGGCAGATTTCTATTCTATAGACTTTTATTTATAAGTATTTCTTTTCTATAGACTTCTTTAATACTATATATACACACTCATACATTCTTTTAGACATATTTCTTCCATGTGATTTTTATTCTTTCCTACAGTATATACTTTCATTTCTACGCCTTTTATGTATCTTCATTCAAGATTCCTTGAAAGCTGGAACCAAGGGAAGAGGCCATTCGATGAGCCTCTGATCACAGACGTGGGGAGATGATGGTCTTCAGAGGAGCTCACCACTGTGATGGAGGCCGGGGAGGAGCTGTTCCCTGACATGCTGAAGCCTTCCTCCAGCAGCCCCTGTTTGTGGGTGACACTGGGCAGATCGCATCGCACTCCAAGCTGTCTCAGCCCTCTGGAAGAGATCTGTGACCATTCACTTGACCACTCATGTCGTTGCTATGTAGACATTTCCAGTTGTGTTCGACTCCTTGAGACCCCGTTGGGGGTTTTCTTGGCAGAGGTACTGGAGGGATTTGCCATTTCTTTCTCAAGCACATTTTACAGAGGAGGAAACTGAGGCAAACAGGGTGAAGTGACTTGCCCAGGGTCACACAGCTAGGAAGCATCTGAGGAAGATTTGAACTCAGGTTCTCCAGGCTCCAGGGTGGGTGATCTAGCTGCTACACCCCTTCCTGCCCAGTTCATGGAAACAAAGGCCCATTTCCCACCAGCCTTGAACTGGTGCTGCTGCTCAGAGGGGAAGTGAATATTCAATCATTCTTGAGAACTGAAGGTGAATATACCACAGAGGACAATGGAGTGGGTCCCTGGGAGGTGTGAGTGGGGGGCTGCTGAGAAGGAAGAAGGAGGAGCTGGAGAGAAGAGCGGGAGGAGGGATGTGCTCAAGACAGACAGGTGGGGAGAGAGGCTGGCATGGGGTCACTCAGCTTCCTTCCTCAATGAGCTGGTTCCTGCCTCAGTCTCTCCCCACTCCATACCAGCCTCCACTCAGCCACCAAAGGGATTTTCCTAAACTGCAGTTGTGACCTCACCATCCCCTCCTCAAACCCTTTGGCTCCAGGAGGAAATACAAAATGCTCTGGTTGGCCCTCAAAGCCCCTACCTAGGGCAGAGCCAAGATGGTGGAGTAGAAGCAGGAAATTCCATGAGCTCGGGCCACAACCATCTCCAATACCTGTAAAGCATGACTCTAAACAAATTTTAGAGCTATAGAACCCACAGTGTCAGAGGAAACAAATCTCCCGCTGAAGACAGCCTGGCAGGCTGACAGGAAGGGTCTATTGCACCAAGCTGAGGCCTGCATGAGCCCTGTAGTCCCACACCTGGGGCAGCCTGACCAGTGGCACAGACAAGCTGGGGCAGGCTTCAGGAGAATGAAGTGCCACACCAGCAGCTGTGGCAGTTTCCAGACTTCTCAACCCATAAATGCAAAAGAGAAAGTAAAAGATCATTAGGTTGGAATAGGGGGATGGAAGACCAGTCAGCCCCTGCCCCCAGGGCCAGAGGTGGTGGAGGCATGGAGGCTTCAGCTGCTGCCGCATGGCAATCTCAGGAGCTCCTGGCCTGCAGATTGTAGGGGGACCAAGCAAACATTCAGAGGGTAATTGCCCTTGCTTTGACCTGCTTGGATATGGACTGCAGTCTTGGGTGGTAGTCCTGGAGTGTGTGGCCAGTGTGCCAGAGCTTGGGGTGTCTGTAGAGAGGGCACCCTCCTCATAGCTCTGATGACATCTGCAAAAACCCCAGTGATTTGGGACACAGCTCTCTCCACTCTGGAAGCAGAGTTCTACCATGGCAAAGAGCTCAAAAGTCAAGTAATTGGCTGGCAAGATGAGCAAGAAGAGGAAGCACAATCAGACCATAGAATCCTTTTTTGGGGACAGAAAGGATCAAAACATGGAATGAGAAGAAGTCAACAAGGGCAAAACTCCTACATCAAAAGCTTCCCAGAAAAAAAACATGAACTGGTTATAGGCCATGGAGGAGCTCAAGAAAGATTTTGAAAATCAAGAGAAGTGGAGGAAAAATTGGGAAGAGAAATGAGAATGATGCAAGAAAATCATGAAAAGTGAGTCAATAGCCTGCTAGAGGAGACCCAAAAACTACTGAAGAAAATAACACCTTAAAAAATAGACTAACTCAAATGGCAAAAGAGGCCCAAAAAAGCAAGGAGGAGAAGAATGCCTTAAAAAGCCAAATTGCCCAGATGGAAAAGGAATTTCAAAAACTCACTGAAGAGAATAATTTCTTCAAAATTTGATTGGAGCAAATGGAAGCTAGTGACTTTGTGAGAAATCAAGATACTATTAAACAGATCCAAACAAATGAAAAAATAGAAGGCAATGTGAATTTTCTCACTGGAAAAACCACTGGTCTGGAAAATAGATCCAGGAGAGATAATTTAAAAATTATTGGATTACCTGAAAGCCACGATCCAAAAAAGAACCTAGAAATCATCCTTCAAGAAATTCTCAAGGAAAATTGCCCTGATGTTCTAGAACCAGAGGGCAAAATAAAGGTTGAAAGAATCCACCAGTCACCTCTTGAAAAAGATCCCCAAAAGAAAATTCCTAGGAATATCATAGCCAAATTCCAGGTCAAGGAGAAAATGTTACAAGCAGCCAAGAAGAAACAATTTGAGTATTGTGGAAACATAATCAGGATAATACAAGACCTAGCAGCTTCTACATTAAGTGATCAAAAGGCTTGGGATATGATATTCCAGAGGTCAAAGGAGCTGGGATTAAAACCAAGAATCACCTACCCAGCAAAACTGAGTATAATGCTTCAGGGGAAAATATGGTCATTCAATGAAATAGAGGATTTTCAAGCATTCTTTATGAAAAAAGCAGAGCTGAACAGAAAATTTGACTTTGAAATACAAGAAACAAGAGAAGCATGAGAATATAAACAGGGAAAAAACCATAAGGAACTTATTAAAGTTAATCTATTTATAGTCCTACATGGAAAAATGATAATTGTAGCTCATGAGACTTTTCTCAGTATGAGGATAGTTGAAGGGTATATATATGTATATATGTACACATACACATATATATGTATATATAGGAGGGTATATGTGTGTATAAATACATATGTGAGTGTGTGTATATATGTGTACATGAATATATAGACAGAGGGCACAGGATCAGTTGAATAGGAAGGGATAATATCTAAAAAATAAAATTAAGAGAGGAATATAATGGGAGAAGGAGAAAGGGAGAGATAGAATAGGGTAAAT
This sequence comes from Gymnobelideus leadbeateri, assembly GCA_011680675.1. Classification (NCBI taxonomy): domain Eukaryota; kingdom Metazoa; phylum Chordata; class Mammalia; order Diprotodontia; family Petauridae; genus Gymnobelideus; species Gymnobelideus leadbeateri. The sequence continues at coordinate 22,176 of WOXC01003051.1, forward strand.
TATCTCATATAAAAGGAACGAGAAAACTGTTACAATGGAGGGGAAGAGCAGGGAGGTGAAAGGGAATGGGTCAACCTTACTTTCATTGAGTTTGGCTTAAGGAGGGAATAACATACACACTAAGTTGGGTATCTTACCCTATAGGAAAGTAGGGGGGAAGGGGATAAGAGGGTGATAATAAAAGGGAGGGTAGATTGGGGGAGAGGTAAGTTAGAAGCACACACTTTTGAAAAGGGGCAGGGTCAAAGTAGAAAATAGAATAAATGGGGCTGGGATAGGGTGGAGGGAAATATAGTCTTTTACAATATGTCTACTATTTGTGTAATTACATATGTTCAACCTATATTGAATTGCTTATCTTTCCATTGGGGGTGGGTAAGGAGGGAAGAAGGGAAAGAATCTGGAAATCAAAGTTTTAAAAAATGTTAAAAAATATTGGCCTTTTTTACATGCAACTGGAAAATAAGATATGTAGGCACTGGGGTATAGAAATCTATCTTGCCCTAGTAGAAAGTTAGAGGCAGGGCATGGGGGAGGATATGAGAGAAAGCAGATTGGGGGAAGGGGTGCTCAGTATTCTCCCTATTTTGGGGTCGGGGGTAGGGGAAAGATGGGGAGAAAATTTGTAACTCAAAATCTTGTGGAAATGAATGTTGAAAACTAAAGATAAACAAACAGAACCCAAAGCCCTCTCCTCCCTTTCCAGCCTTATCTCTCTCTCCCACCCTATGTTTTTAGGCCCAGTGGCACCGGCCTCCTGGCTGCTCCTTGAACAGGACCCTCCATCTCTCTGCTCTGGCTGCCCCCCACCCACCCCATGCCTGCAGTACTTTTTATCCTCTGCTCTGACCACTGACCTCTCCGGCTTCCTTTAAGTCCCAACTCGAATCCCACCTTCCACAGGAAGCCTTCCCCTGCCCCTCTGTATCCCTGGGCCTGCCCTGTGTTTGCTATTTCCTATTCATGTATTTGTATGTGTTGGATTATTGTCTCTTCCATTAGATTGTAAGCTCCTTGAGGGCAGGAGCTATCTTCTGCCTCTCTTTGTATACAGAACTTAGCCTGGTGCCTGGCATACAGCAGTTACTTCATAAATGCAGGCACTGTGCCGAGGGCCAGGTGTGACTGATGGGCTGGTCACGTGGTGAGGGGCAGGGATGACCGGTGGCCATCCTTGGGATGGGAGGGTCATGGGAGCCTGGATTTAGAGCTGGATGAGTTCTCAGACACCATCAAGTCTAACAACTTTATTTTTCAGATAAGGAAACTGAGGCACAGTGAGGTCAAGTGACTTGTTAAGGATGACAGATGGATTGTTTGGGGCAGGATTTAGACCTGGTTCTTCCTGACGGCAGGTCCAATGCCTTCTCACTGCCAGCAGACTGGGAGCCCCTGTCGCCCGCTTGTGGAGGACACAGACCCAGGATGGATGAGCATAGGCAGGCATGGACAGGATGGGAGTCCATCTTTGGGGGAAGTGTCCCAGCTGATGGCAGCTGGGTCTATGAACCCTTCCCTTGCCCTCCACCCCATCTACCTGCTTCTGAATCCTGGCACAAGCTGCCTTGGTGCCCCTGGGGTGTCCTCCCTGCCCCTGCCTCCCATATTTGTCTCCTCCCATTAGACTGTAAGAGCTCCTAGGGCAGGGATGGCTTCCTTTTGATCCACTGTACCCTCAGCTGTTAACATTGTGCCTGGTACACAGTAGGGGCTTAATACATGTTTATAGGCTCGATTTTATTTTATTTATCTAATCCTGGGCAATTATTTTTGAGTTTGTATGTTCTTCCCCCCAATGTAAATACACACTGGAAACCTGTTCTTGGTGTCTCGAGTGTATGGGGGTTGGTGGTTAGGAAGGGAGGGAAGGGGAACCCCTGAAGGCCATACTCTAGAGGTCACCTACCCCCGCCTCGGGTCACAAAAACACACATTCAACATTGTGTCGTGTCTTGACCTTAACCATAGATTTGGGCACTGACCCCTGAACCTGAGTGGCCCAGAAAGTCCAGGTGGCCCGAGGGTCAGGAGAGGCCTGGGGGCAAAGGCACAGTGGATAGAACTGAGGAGATGGGATTGGGAGTCCTGCCTTTGACCCTGCGTAACCCAAATCGATCCTGACTCATGACTGGACATGGACCACAGTGGAGAAGCCTGGACTCTGTCCCCTCGGCCCAGTGTTTCCCTTGAGAACCTCAGGACTGGTCATGTGTCTGGTTTTCTATGGAAAAGGCACCATGGTCCCTTGGCCTTCTCACAAAGACGTTCTTTTTTTTTTTTTTTTTTTTTGCTTTTTGGAGGGCAATTGGGGTTAAGTAACTTGCCCAAGGTCACACGGCTAGGTTTTTGTTTGTGTGTGCGTTAAGTGTCTGAGGCCGGATCCGAACTCAGGTCCTTCTGACTCCAGGGCCAGAGCTCTACTCACTGAGCCACCTAGCTGCCCTCACAAAGACGTTCTTGCTGACAGTATTTTAAATTCAGAATGACCTTTGTTCCAGTCCTGACAAGGAAGGTGCTGTGACTGGCTTACTCCATGTAGCCCTGGCTTTGGAGTCAGGAGGACCTGAGTTCAAATCCCACCCCAGACATTTCTGAGCTGTGAGACCTTGGGTAAGTCACTTAACTGCTATCTGCCTCAGTTTCCTTTCCTGTAAAATGGAGATTTAATGACAACAGGTTGCTGAGAGGGATCCCAGATGGGATAAGCTGGTGAGGCTCTGCTTGCTTTTGTTATAACCGATGGGTATACCTAGCCTATCTGCCTTTGCTGGAATTAGAGCTCCGAGAATGCAGCAGCCAGGTCTCCTTCCTCTACCCCACCCTTTCCCCCATGAGAGCTCAGCACAGAGCCCTGCACATAGTAGGTGCTTAAGAATATTCCTTGAATCATGGAGCAGAGAATGTCAGAGCCTTGGAACACAGAACAGAGAATTTCCTGCCTGTATTCCGAGCCTAGAACGTCAGAGCAGGGAGGGGCTTTGGGGAAGCTGGGCCAGGGGGAGGGGGGGCTGCCATCCCCCTGCCTCCCTCCCAGGCTGTGCCGCTCGAGGCTCAAGAATCCCCCCTTTGATGCTGCTGTCGAGAGAGGCTCTTCCCTCCCTCCGCCCCCTTCTGTGTGCCAGCCCCCACCTGCCTGCCAGTCTCGGCTGCCACCCAGGCCTCACTCTAATGAGGCAGGCTAATGAGTGGGCCCCAGCCGAGCCCCAGCCCGGTGACAGGCACAGCCTTGGATCTGCCTGGTGCTTACTTAGGGAGCTGGAGCCCTGCGGGGACAGACAGAGCCCATTAGTGACTGGGAATAGTGACAGCCCCACCCCCGGCACACACACACACACACCCCAACACCATCCGCATCAGGGAGAGCTGGGCACGGCCTTCACACACATCACCTCCTCTGCAGAGACACGCTGGGATGGTTGGGCCTGGAGGCAGGAAGACCTGAGTTCCAATCCAGCCTCAGACACGTACCAGTTGTGTGATCCTGGGCAAGTCATTTAACCAGCCTGCCTCAGTTTCCCCTGCTGTCAAATGAGGATCATCTTAGCATTCACATGCTTAATAAAGCTCCTCTGGGTCTTAGCTCTCATCTGAAAAATGAGAGGCTTGGGTTCCATGATCTCTCAGGGCCCTGTGGGGACCTGTTGGCATCAATGTTCAATGACTCTGATTAGAAGGAAACAAGAGTATAGGCCAATTAACAAAAAGGGGGGAAGGGGACGTTAGAAAGGGACCTGGGCTCGGATTCCACTTCTGCCACTGACTTGCTGTGTGATTTTGGTCAGAGTGTTGACCCTGCAGCCGGAAGAGGGTACACAATAAAGGCCATGCTCCGGAACCTGGCATTCAAGGCCTTTTGTATGGGCAGGGCAGCCCGGTGGTGAAGGTGCCTTCTGAAGAGTCGGGAGCCTTGATGCCGCATGGATGGTAAGAATCCTCAAGGCTGGTCAAGAGAAAATGATCTCATTTTATAGGTGAGAAAACTGAGGTTCTGACAAGGGAGGGGCATTCAGGCAGTTATTAGGCACCTACTGTGTGCTAAGTGCTGAGAGTATGAGAAAGGCACAAGGCAGTCCCTGCCCTCCTGGAGCTGACTGTCTAAGGTGGGGGCAGTGGGCAAGCAGTGCTGGAGTGCAGGGCTCTGGGGGTGTTCAGGAGGACCAGCGCCTGGGGGAAGGCGCTCACCTCCCACCCCCCTTCACCCTGGCTCCCAGAAGCTGAGGCATGGCAGCGTCTTGGCAGATGGAGCGGCCTCCAGCCCGTTGGTGAGTGGGGGTGGCTGCTCCTAGCACATGAAGCCTTCCCTGGTGGAAGGGCAGATGAGAACAGCCTATTTGAATATCCCACTCAGGCGGCCGAAGCAGGCACTGTGGGGAGCTTGGCGCTTGGAGAGATGCTGAAGGTGCCACGGTCACCCTCTTCACCCTGGACCAGGAACCTATCTCCTTCCCCTGGACGTTGATGGCTCTGGAAGAGACAGTGAGTCTGGCAACTTTGCCCATCTCGGCCTCACTTAAATACAATGCACCAATGAGGCAAAGCATCAGTGTATGATGACCAGGGCATCTTCGAAAATGGAGAAACACCATATACAAAGAGGAGAAATTAGAGCAGATGCACAGAGGGTGGGCACTGACCCAGAAGGGATGGAGGAGAGGCTCCCAGAGGAGGGCAGGCTTTAGCTGGAACACAGGCAGCTGCGGGGGGACAAGGATTGAGGAGCAGCTGGGGGGCCGGTGTCACTGTCACAAGGGGACCTGGGGGGTGGTAATGAGACTGGCAAAGCAGAAAAGGCCAGGTGATGGGGGCTTCGAAGGCCAGATGGAGCCAGAACAGGGGAGACAATGCAAACAGATCTATACAAAGCAAGCTTCATAAGGATAAGTAGGAAACAAGTAAGAGAGGGAAGGCTTCCTGGAGGAGGAGGGATTTTAGCTGGGACTTAAGGGAAGGCCATCTGGTCCTAGTCGTACCTGACCTCTAAGCACCAAGAATTTGAATATCCTCTTGCATACTTGCCAGGACATGGAGCTCATTCCCTTTCGAGGCAGCCCTGACAAGGAGTTGCTGAATGGTCACCAAGGCATGGGAGGCTGGGGCCATTTTTGGCTGCATTGGTGACAGTCCTGATGAGGTGTGGAGCTGGCACATGGAAGGCAGCTCTCGGCTGTCCTGCAGCCATGGTGGGGGAGAGCAGCCCCAAAGGACTGTCACCTACGGAGAGGGAGCTGGGGGGGTCTCGGTGGAGAGTCAGAGGCCCCTCCTTCAGTCCTGGCTCTGATCCTAGCCATGTGAACACAGGAACATGATTTCCTTCTCTGGGCCTCCGTTTCCTCATCTATTAAATGGATAGACTCATCTGTAAAGTGAGAGGGTTGAACAAGATGGCTCCTGAGGTCCCTGCCAGCTTGAGAGCTTTGGTATTATCATCCAATCTTCGACCCTGGCCCTCCAAGGCCCCTTCCAGCTCCAAATCCCATGAAGAGGCTTCATCCCCGAGGAGGTGGACTCAGGCAGCCTTCTGTCCAAACAGCTTTCTAATGGGCCCATCCTGCTCAGTCTCAGAGACATGACTCTTAAAGGACGCTACAAAGAACCAAGTTGGGAGGGTCTCACAAACTGATCTTTCATTTATTTGCTTCAAAGACTGGGGACTCTTGTCAATCTTGTAACTCCTGGTGTGGAAACAACCTCCGCTGACACAGATCGCAGCCCTCCAGCTCAGCTGTGGAGCCAGAGAGGCTCAGAGTCTCACAGTCTGGTGCTTGGGGCTTCCTGACTCCAGTCCAGCACTCTACACACCACGCTCCAGGCTGCCTCTCTCCCTCTCATTGTATATAGGAGACAGGCAGACAGAGTGGAAGGAAGGCCCCAGGTGACATGGCTGGAATTCCACTCTGGGGTCAGCTAAGGTGTCTCCTGTCTCTGCTTGCCCTCTGCTTACAGGAATTGTGCCGAACCTCAGCCTTGCCTGGACCTTAGTGCTTGCCTGGACAGCTGGACCAGGCACCAGCCCTCTCCTTGGCTCTCCGCTGCCCCTAGTGGTCACTGGATTCACTCTCTCCAAGCCCGGGCACTTCTGAGACTATAAAGGATAGCTGTTTGAGGTATAGGTCTGCTCACATTCCTCCTCTTCTGAAAAACCTTCCGTAGCTTGCTATTGCTTTCTGTGTAAAGCTCAAAGTCCTTGCCCTGGCATTTAAGGCCTTGCACAATCTGATACCTCCTTGCTTTTCTTTATACATATGTAGTCTATGGTCCAGCCATAGTTTATGGTACATAGGGAGAAGGCTGAGATCTCCAGCCTCCACCCCTTTGCTTACAGTGTTCCCTCCACCCCTACCCTCCTTTTCCTTCAAGGTCTGGCTCCTCGGAGGTCCTCCCCATCCTTGCTAGTAACAACCTCTTCCCTCTCTAACGTCATTGTTATTTCTGGCATTGCTACCTTCTCCCCTGGCCCCCGCCCCCATCAGAGCTACCCCATGGCCAGTGTGCCCAGAGAAGAGCTGGGTGGGCCTCCCCGAGCTGCTGACGGCATCCCTCCATGCACTGGTGCTGGAGAATCGAAGGCAGAGGAGGGCTGTTCTTGGAGCTGGTGGATTTAATGAGGCTGACCCACTTTCCTGCCTTGAGATGTCCTGGATTATTCACAGAGCCAGGTGAACCTCCAGGGCACGCTAGGGCACCACTCAATTGTCTGCTGGCTCTTGAGACAAGCCTCCCTGGCACGTCCTTCCCTGGCTCGTGACTGGTGGGGAGGCAATGTGGGGAGAGCAGGGGGATCTGGATCCCCTCCTGCGCCAAACCTCCACTGTGTCGTCCTGTGGCAATGCTGGGCTCCACCTCTGGGGGACCGAGGAGGGCGGCATTCTGCCCATAAGGAGGCTGCCAAAAGACGTGGCCACAAGGGCATTGAGCCCATTGGTGCCAAGGCTATGCCCGGCCACTTTAAGGCTATGTTGGAGAGTCCATACATGACACTGGGCGTGTAAACTCCACAAAGACTCTGGTGCATATTCTGGGGTGGGAGCAGTAATTGGTGAATAAGATTTGTTGAGTTAGATCCAATGCGGGGGGCAGAAGGCTATGGAGCATCAGATTAGAGGCTGAGGATCAAGTGGGGAGACAGGGAAGGACACAAGGACTCTATTAGGGTAATCCGAGGTCCAGCCTTGTAGCTGCTGGTCCCTTCAGGTCAGTCCCTTGATTTCTTCCTACACACTGTAATGCCCGAGGCTTTCTTGGATGGGTCAGGATGGAGTCTCAGGTCATTGAATATGGATAAAGGGGGCTGGAGGGGGAGAGTTATCTTGGCTTCCCATGGCCTGGCTCTGCTTCTCAGCTCTGACGCTGTCCAGCCACATGATCTTGGGCACAGATTTTATTTCTCTGAGCCTCTGTTTCCTTTTCTGTAAGATAGGGCTAATAACCCTCCCTAGGTGGTTGTGAAGATGCTTCAAAAACCTCAAAACACCCTAGAAATGTGAGTTGTTATTTGTGTCTCCTCCTCCTTGTTGCCATCAGCTGGTTCTAAATTCCTTCCTCATCAGAGATGCCCCAGAAAAATCTTCTTCTAGCCCACATCCTCCAGGGAGGCTTCCCTGATTACCCAGCCACTCAAAGCCCTCCATCAGCTCTCTGCCATGAGACTAGTCTTGCACATTCAAAAATGTGTCTATTAAATGTTATAAGGAGTTTCAGGGACTCACCCGAACGGAGCTGACATGGTACCAGTTAAAAGTCTCTATTTCCAATTATCTGCAGACAGTTTGTCTTCAAGGGTAATTGGCTTCCTCCAGCTCTCCCAGTGTTCCTTTTCCTCCAATTCAGAGAGGGGCAGAGAAGAATAGATTTGCAGACAGTCCTGGCCCCATTAGCAGTGGGGGGCTGGGAGGTGGAGAAGGGGCAGGTAGAGGTGGGCAGAGGGGCTAGTCGTGGTGGCCCCTGGAGATCCTCTCTTGGTCACTGTCACCCCCACTACCAATCTTTTAAAAATGCTTTTACAAAATGATTTCCTGATAATAACCCTGAGAGGGCTGTAGTGTCAAGATTATCACACCCATTTTACAGACAGTAACACCGAGACCCATAGCTCTGGATTTTCATGGTTTGGGTTCAGTCACACACTAGCATGTGCCCCTACCTAGAGTTTCTCCCATGAAGGTCAGAATGTAACCTATATCTAGGTCTCTAGGAAATAGGAAAAACAGGCTCTAGCTTCCTGCCTAGGTGTTTAGCCCGGCAGTCTACAGAATGCAGGCTAGGTTTTATTTAGCACAGAGTGCTGGGCCTTGCCTCTGAGGCTGTAAACCTCACAGTAACTCTTCCTCTCTGGTGGGCCTGGACCTCCCTGGAAGTGATGCTCATTTGTGTCTAACTCTTCAGGGCCCTGTGGCCACCGGGCCCGTCTGTCCTCCCAGAATCCCTCCACGACCCCATCTAGCCATCTCCTCCTCTGCTGTCCCCTTCTCCTTTTGCCTTCTCAATAACAAGGTCTTTCTAATGAGTCCTGTCTTCTCATTGTGTGGCCAAAGTATTTAACCTTTGGCTTCATTATTTGTCCTTCCAGAAAACAGCCTGAATTAATTTCTTTAAGTATTGACCAATTTGGCCTCCTTCTCTCCAAGGGACTCTCAAAAGTCTTCTCCAGCCCCACAATTCAAGTGTTGATTCCGCGACGCTTGGCTGCCTCAGAGTCCAGCGCTGACAGCCATGCATCACTACTGGAAAAGCCCTATCTGTGACCACATTCCTCTCCAAGGCTAGATGGTTCCCCTAGGGTTGAGCTCTCCTGACAAGAGGAAGATACTTGGGGCTGGAGTGGGAGAGGCACCTGGGATTCCCCTGGGCCTGGACGTCAATCCTTTATTGAGCACCCACTGTGTGACAGCCACGTTCTAAGCCTGGATGGTTCACGTGAATTGAGGACAGTATGTGGGGTCACTCGCCTGCACTGGAACTATGTCTCCTGCCTGGTTTGGGGGTTCCCTCCAGGGAGCTTGCTGTAAGATGCCAACTTTGCTCACAGATTTCTCTGCACCCACAAAGCTTGGTTCTGGAGCTCCTCCCCTCCTGGGGCTCCGTAGATGGGCCACAAGGCCATAGAGAGAGAAGAAGTGAACTCCCCATGAGCACAGAGACAAGCATTGGAGGCAGGATGAGGGCCCCAGCCTCCTGACTCCAGGGCCCATAAACGTTGTACAAAGTGTACTTTGTGGGGGGGGCACAGCATCCCTGTGAAATTGGTAGGGAATGTATTATTCTATTTTATGGAGGAGGAAACTGAGTCTCAAAAATGGGAAGCAGCTTTTCCAAGGTGAGTTGTCAGCCAGCTTGTCATGGTTAGAGTCAGGACTGGAACCCACAGCCTTTGTCTCAGCAGCTGCCCTGTCCTACGTCACAGCTGAGCTCTTGCCTCCCTCCTCCTCTCAGCTCACTGTCCAGGCCTGGATGTCCCTGGCCTCTCCCCGTGACCAATTTGAGCACGTCCTGTGTCTGATACTGACATCACCGTCCAGAGGGTTTGATCAGGGAAAGCAGGAACTGTCCCTTCGCAGAGACACCAGGCGGGCCAGGAAGGGGGGCTGCGGGAGGGGAGATGAGTCATCCCCCCTTTAACTGTACATGAAGGTGACAATGAACCGGGGAACAGGAGCCTGGGCTAGCCTGGATACAGGCATGCTGGCAGCACTGGCAGGGAGAGGGAGGAGATAGAGATATCTGGGCCTCTATTTATACCCACACAGTGAGAAGCTGGAGGAGATGCAGGGCATCCTTAGGACAGCAGGTACAGAGGAGGCTCTGGGGGACAGAGCAAGGAGGCGGGCAAGGAGTGGAACCGCGGGCACGGGGCGCCATTCCTGGGGGTCCTTCTTGGGAAGACAACAGAAGGCTATCAGCTGTGCTGGAAGGCCTGGCCAGGCCTGAAGCCAACGGCAAAAGACTAGAGGGGCCATGAGGGATGTTAGAGGTCAGAGGGTCCTATGGTCAGAGCCATCCAGCCCCATGCTCTCATTTTAGAGATGAAGAAAAAGCCCCAGGGGACTAATGCGTCTTGATCAGGTTGCAGTCAGTAGCAGAACCTGGGTCCTCGGATTCCAAACCCAACCCTCCTTTTGCTAGGTCACGTTGTCTCCCCTTGGGTATGACCTGGTCTAAGCCTTTCATTTTGCAGAAGAGGAAACTGAGGGCCTGGGAGCTCAGTGCCTGGCCCAGACTCTGGTCCCTGCATTCCGAGGCCCAAAGGCAGGGGCATGGCTAGATGCCTTCCAGCCGCAGATTCACAGGATCTCAGCCGGTGGATTGTAAACCTAGCCAGAAGAGGAATCTTCACTCTAACTGACCAAAACCTGACGGATATTTGTAGAATCATTTTAACTTTTTCCATTATTTTTTCATCCATTATTTCATTTGCTTCTCACAATAACCCTGTGGATAAAGACTATCGTCCCCACTTTACAGAGGAGCAGACCCAGGCAAAGTTAAGTGACCCTGGAGGTTAGCACCATGCCTGTCCCGGCTAACTGGTGTTCAGTCCTTTCAGTCATGCCTGGCTCTTATGACCCCATTGGGGTTTTCTAAGTCCGGATATTGGAGAGGTTTGCATTTTCCTTCTCCAGCTCATTTTAGAGCGAGGGAAACTGAGGCAAACAGGGTAAAGTGACTTGCCCAGGGTCACACAGCTGGCTAGTGTTGGAGGTCACATTTAAACTCAGTCTCCCTGACTCCAGGCCCTGTTGCCTCGTAACTGATGTTTAATCGCTTGTTCATCTCTACTGCCTGGGCGACTTTGGCCAAATCACATAACTTCTCTGAACCTGGGTCTCTTTAGCTATAAAATGAGTAGGTTGGATGAGGTGACCTTTGAGGGGCCTTCCAGCCTTAGGTCCATGGACCCTAGGAGTCTATGTCATGGCATGCCCTGGTGGGACTTCATCAAAGTTGAAGGTTGAGAAAAGGCAGAGACATTGAATTGAAATTCAGACGTACAGTAAACACTCAATGCCGCAAAAGGACTGAGGCTTGCACACAGAGGAAAGGTCCTTGACTCAGTATGGAGACCTTTTCCCTGGTGGCTCATCTGGGTAATCCCCCATAGGGAGCCTGGAAAGGCACCTGGCTGTGTGGAGACTGGTGGCCAAGAGTCACTCACGGAGGGAAGCCAGGAAGAGTTGTTGAATGGGAGGGCCCCATCACGTCACCACTGCTCAGTAGACTGCCTCTGCTTGGCATTTCAACGTTTTCATAACCGGCTTCCTTCCCCCTCTTCCAGGCTCTTTCTGCCTCCTGTACTTCCAGTACTTTATGATGGGGCTACACAGACCTAATCACTGTTCCTTATATACAACACTCCACTGAGCTTTGGGTGCCCTCCAGCCTTCACTCAGACTGTTTTCCTTGGCTTCTTTCAGGTCTTAGCTCAAGTCTCACTTTCTGTAGAAGGCCTTTCCCAGTCTACACCCTCACTGCTAGCTGTAGGCAACAAGACCTGAGTTTGAATCTGGTCTCAGACACTGACTAGCTGTGTGACCCTGGGCAAGTCAATTAATCTTGTTTGCCTCAGTTTCTTCATTTGTAAAATGAACTTCAGAAGGCAAACCACTCTAGTATCTTTGCCAAGAAATTTCCAAATGGGGTCAAGCAGAGCCAGGCATGACTGAACTACTGAACAGCAAAATTCCAAGACTACCTCGTATGTACTCTGTATATATCATGTATGTACCTAGTTACTTACATTAGAATATGCCTTGAAAGCAGGGGTTGTTTTTACTTTTCTTTGTATTACCAGTGCTTAGAACATAGTAGGTGTTTAATAAATTCTTATTAATCAAATGATTACAGTTGAGCAGTGGAGTGACTTATTTACTAACAATATCACACCCCCATAAGTGAACTCCATGAAGCCCCTTCAAAGAAAGAAAGTACATTGAGATTGTGTGGTTCTGAAGTTGTGAGTTATTATGGCCACATGTGTTCCTCACACGTGATTATTGTACTTTAAATTTGTACCTCCTCTCTCCACCATTGACTCTATGCATGTTTATGCAATGGGGCACCCAATGTATCTGAGGGAAATGCTTACTAACTTCTGTTCTTCCTATACTATTTGAGTAAAAACCTTTGCTTTAGAATTGAGTCTACTAGTTTATTGGTAAAGGGAAGCACACTGATGGGGACCCATGAAGTAGTGTTAGCCAGCCACAAGTTTACCCTGAAAATGAGAGCAGATATCTTTTTGGGGGCCTAACTTGCCACTGCCTTTGTGAGTCAGGAGGGTAACATCCCAGGAAGAGTCCAAAGTCTGACTTTGCTAATAAGTGTTAGAGGCCTAAAGGGAAGGGGAACTTCCATTCATGACCCTGGCTAACTATATCCCAAGACAGCCTAGCCCACTTTTGAATAGCTCTAATTGTTGGGAAATTCTTTATATCAAGCTGAAATGAAAGATTAGAAAAGATCATTGAGATCATCTAGTAAAGTAATCTTATTTTTCATGTGAGGAAACTGAGTCACAGAGAAAGTAAGTGGCTTGCTCATGGTCATATGTCTTATAAGTGGCAGAGCAAGGATTTGAACTGTGATTCTGACCTCATCGGAATTTTTGTGACGACAGACTGACGCTCCCAACCCCTTTCTCCTAGTTCTGTTCTCTGAGGCCGAAGACCCCCAAAGCCCAACCACCAAGTCTGATCTATCACATTGTGCCCTCCACAGAATTGCAGAGCTATCCTGCTTCTCTAGTTTTTTCTCCTTAAAAGTAAATATCCCCAGTTCCTCCAGCCAATCATGTGGCATGTCTCTCTATCTTGGCCATCTGCCTTGGGACACTCACCAGTCAATCAATATCCTTTCTAAATGATATCACCCAGAACTAATCCCAATCAATGCTCCAGATGAAGTTAGATGGGATCATCATCTACACTCTCCCTTTCTTCACATAGCCCAAGGCCACGTCAGATTTCTTGATGGCCAGTGGTCCATGTGCCACTTAACTGCCTCTGTTGATCTAAGTCATTGATAAAAATATTAACTAGCACAGGACCACGCACAAATCCCTGGGCTACAGATCTCCCAGTGATCCCCTGTCTGGTTGGCATCAGCCTGCAATGACTACTCCTTGGGCTGGGCTGCTCAACCGGGTCAAAATCCATCAAACTGTGTTATCTTCTAGTCTGTATCTCTCCATTTATGAGACTTCATCCAATGTTTTGTTCCAAGATAGGTAAACCATGCTCCCCACTCCCCTGGAATGCTTTCCATACCAACCTTGTTTCCTCATCTCCCCACCTGAGGACCAGCATCCCTGGATAACCCCCATCATCCCATCTCTCCACTTCTGCTCCAGACACAACTGAGCCTCACTGGAGAATGTCTTGAAATTGAAGTGGGTTTTCCCCACCACTTGACTTGTGGTCCATTGCCTCAGCTGGGGACTCATTACAGCTCAATAATCCTGCATTTCTGTATATCCTGGATCTCATTTCTTAGAGCCACCCTTTCAAGCTTTTTCTTCTCCCCTCTCAAAACCAAGCCCCTGCCAAGCCGCCCCCCCACCGCTTCCTATTATTCTTGTTATTATTACCTGTATTGTGATTTATGGCTGGAGCAGATACCTTGCCTCCCACTTCACTGAGAAGGCTCAGGCCATCTGACCTAGATCCCTGCCCCCCACTCCCCGCCTCTACCTCCCACCTTAGCTCTTCCCTTCTTCATTCTTCAAACCTCCTCATCAGTCTTCTCTCTCTTTCCTTCACTGTAGTCCCAGAGGTCTCCTCACCAAGCTAATTCTCTAGCTCCCCTCTGCTCCCCTTCCAACCAAGCCTCCAGATCCTTTCTCCCACAGCCATCACTTCTTTCTCTTACGCATGCATCGAGGAGGGTGATGGAGGAGAGCTGGGGTCTCAGGTTTGAAAGCTGATTCTTCTTATTCTGTTCATACTTCTGGCTAAGCTGTGTAAGCCCTATGGGCCTGGGGGGTCCTTTCTCAGATCCTTTCCAGCCTGACATCTTGGGTGAGTAGCTAAACCTCTCTGGGCCTCAGTTTCCTCCTCTGTAAAATGGGCACCTAAAAATAAGGCCACCTAAATCTGGGTTAACTTTAGAGTGACATATATGCTAGTTATTGTTGTTACGCTAGATGACCTTGGAGCCCTTTCCAGCTCCAGGTTTAGACTTCCATGACCCTATCTCTGTGACCGTGGGCCTCAGTTTCCCCGTGGATAAAATGAGGGGGCAGGGCTCAAGGAAGCTTGAGGGCTCTTACACTTCCAGATCTGGGATCCCAAGATCAACCTCTCCCTTTCTCCAGTTTTTCTCATTTGCCTACAGACATGATCAGGCCTCCCCAGACCTGCAGGAGTCTTCCCTTGACCTTTCTAGCCTGTCCACCCACCATTCCAGCTCTCTCCTCCCCCTCATCACTTGTTCTTTATAACAGCAACCCTCCCTATGCCTTTATTCCTGCACTCCCCCTCTCCAACAACCTGCAATCTGACTTCAGTCTTCATGACTTCATTGAAACTACCCTCTTCAATATCCCCCTCAATGGCTTCTGATCTCTCTCACTTCCTTCTTCCTTCCCTCCTTCCTTCCTTCCTTCCTCCCTTCCTCCCTCTCTCCCTTCCCCCCCTCTCTTTCTTTCTCTCTCTCTCTCTTTCTCTCTCTCTCTCTTTCTCTTTCTTTCTTTCTTTCTTTCTTTCTTTCTTTCTTTCTTTCTTCTTTCTTTCTTTCTTTCTTTCTTTCTTTCTTTCTTTCTTTCTTTCTTTCTTTCTTTCTTTCTTTCTTTCTTTCTTTCTTTCTCTTTCTTTCTTTCTTCTTCCTTCCTTCTTTCCTTCCTTCCTTCTTTCCTTCCTTCCTTCCTTCCTTCCTTCCTTCCTTCCTTCCTTCCTTCCTTCCTTCCTTCCTTCCTTCCTTTCTTTCTTTCCTTTCCCTCCCCTCTATCAGTGATTCCCATGGCTTCAACCACTCCCCTAAAACAGTCATCTCCCCAACCTCTTTCCAGACCTTTTTACCCAACTTCGTACAGCACCTGTCCACCCACACATGCCCCTAACCCCCCAAACCGTCCATTGTCTTTCCCGCTAAGCCCGCTGCTCCTTCTGACTCGTCTGTGTCTGTTTCTACACCACCGTCTGCACAGTCCCCTCTGGTCTCTTTCGGTTCCTCATGTAGGGCACTTTGCATTGGCAGTCCCCCATGCCTGGGATGTGACCTTGTCCATCTCCATCTCTAAGAATTTCTAGTTTCTTTCACACTGTAGCTCACCTATAACCTCCTACATGAGGCTTTCCCTGATCCCCCAAACACTGCCCTCTCTTCAAAATCATCTTAGATCTATTTTAAAAATTGATTTTGATCTCAACATGGGAGCCAAGGCACTGCCTCTCCCTGCCAGTTCCTTGAGGGCAGGGACTGTTTTTGCCTTTTCCGTGTGTCTCCAGGGCTTAGCACAGTGATAATAGGCATACAGTAAGTGTTTAATAAATGCTTGTTGGTTAAGTTCTAACCTTGGGGAGTCTGACTCTTCCTTCTCCCTGCCCTTTTCCAGGCTGTCCATTATCAAGCCCTGTTACCTCATCTCTGCAATGGCTCCTGCATCTGGCCCCTCTCCTCTGTTTGCACAGCCACAGCTCTGGTGAAAGGCTGGCCCCTTCCTGGTTACCCCAACAGTGGTGGTGGAATGAGCCACATGGACCAGCCAATGGGTTCGTGGGCTCAAAGCACACTGGAATGACCTTGGTAGAAAGTCAGACAGTTCGAACTTGTTGAACAGAATTTTTTAATGGATACACAGGATTGGGCGGAAATCTGCAGCCTGAAGTGGCAGCCCCAGCCCCAGCTTCCTGTACTTGGAGGTCTGCTGCCACCGCCAATGACTTCGAAGGAGGGACCCATGGCTCGACACCAGTTGGCCTTCCTTTCCCTTGTAGAGGCAACCCGATGACATAGTAGGCAGAGTGCTGCGTTCAAATCCTACCTCAGACACATCCTAGCCCGAGTGACCTTGGACAATTGACTTATCCTCTCGGAGCCTGGGTTTCCTCATTGGTAAAGTGGGGATAATAATAGCCCTGACTTTGCAGACTTGGTGGAAGTCTTAGATAAGACCTTGGATATAAAGTGTTTTAAGAGCCTTAAAGCATCATCTGAGTCATTTTGCTGGTTTTTGTTCGAACCTGTGGTTTCTGGGGAGAAGGAACTCCTGGTGAGGAGGCAGGTCTTAGAGAGCTGCGGGGTGGTCAGGGGCAGGCTCCCCAGAGGGTAAGTGGCTTTCCCAGGTCAGCCCTGTTTATCAATCAGTGGACCAACAAGCATTTATTAAGTGCCTACTGTGTGCCAGGCACCCTGCCAGGTGCCATGGATACAGTAAGAAAGGAGGCAGCCCCTGCCCTCTGGGAGCTTACATTTGATTGGGGGAGACAGTACGTGCCCACATAGGCACATACCATACAATACAAGACGGTGTTGTGGGGGAGCCCCTGAGTTCTCTACCCACTGGCCCATGCTGCCTCTCTGGCTGCCCACCACTGACCCTAGAAGGGTCCACAAGGGGGTCATTGCTCTGTGTCCTGTGTCCAACACAGGCAATGCTGCCCAGCCCAGCAAGATGGGGTGAGTATCTTCCTCTCTGCTCTGGGTAGGCAGCTGGATGGGCCCATAAATCACCCACTTTTGCTCTTACTAATTAACAGGATGTGAGCCCAGCCTAAGATAGAGCATCAAGGTACATCCATCATCCCCAACAGGGGCTCGCTGACCAATTCATGGTCAGGCTCGGGGGCCAATAAATCCATTCTCAGCCTGATTATAGGACGTGTCCCTTCAGAGATGGCCTTGTCGAGTGTCTCCAGGGGGAGTGATGAGGCAGGAGCTGAGGGGAGGGCGTACTTGCCTGCTTTATTTTTAAGGGGAGAGGGGGGTCTTAGGGGAAACCACACAAGCATTAGAGCAGGCAGTGCATCCATTACATAGAAGGCAAATAGGGTCAAAACAATTTGGACCTTTCTCAGGCCAATGATACAACTGATACAAGCCTTCCTGCCTCCACCCTGTCACTCCCTCCAACCTGTTCTTCACACCATCTCCAGAAGAATCTTTCTTAGGAATGTGTAGCACCCCTTCTCTTCCCTGGGGCGACTTCCCCAAGTCCCACCTGCATAGGGAGCCTGGGTCTCCAGAGGGTTCTAAGGGCAACCCTGAGTGGTTTGGATTACTAGTGCTACTGCTCATGAGCCCCCACCGGTGTGCTTCCCATTAATATTGATCCGTCACTAGACATTAGTTTTTAGGAAGGACATTTACTAAGATGGGATAGTAAGGACATTGGGCACAAAAATCTTCTCTCCCTATCTAACTGGGGGAAACATACTTTCACTGTATATACAAGGTTCCTGGGGAGAGTAGACTAAGGTTTATGCTGTGTAGTGAACACGGTACGTTGTATATCTTGACAAGTAGGTGGTGCTGTGGACAGAGCACTGGGCCTACAGTGGGGAAGATCTGAGTTCAAATCTTGCCTCAGACACTTGCTAGCTGTATGACCCTGGGCAATTCACTTAACCTCTGCCTCAGTTTCTTCATCTGTCAAATGGGGATAATAATAGCACTTATCTCCCAGGGTTGTTGTGAGGATCAAATGAGTTAATAATTATAAAGTTCTCAGCGTGGTGCCTGGCACATAGTCAGCTCTCTCTATATTCACTATTATTAGTAGAGTTGTTATGAGTATGAGGATCACATGTGTGCAAACCTCGTAGCACAGTGCTCGGCACACAGTAGGCATTTAATAAATGCAAGTTTCCTTCCTATGACTTGGAGCCCTTTTCTCCCCTTATGGAGTCCTCAGGAAGCTCCCCCAGCCAGAGCTGGAGTTCCTGGCTGGCATCCTTCCCATGCCACCAGGTTCTGTTCTCTCCTCTGAGGGGAATCTCACCCTTACCTTCATTTGTCTGCTTTTATTCTCTGTATCTTCTGGATGCATTGTTTGCTGGTGCTCCAGGTTTTGATAGCATGGTCAATGGGGAGGACGGGCAGGGTGTCACCCTCCCACTGGGCTGCCTCCTTTTGCCCCACTGCCCGCTGGTGCCTACGATGCCCTCCGACTGGCCTCCTGCTGAGCTGAATTACTTAGGAGATTTCTCTGGCTGTCCTCTAGAGGAGGCTGGCCAATCAAGCCGCTCCTCTCCTGACCCACCCAGTGCCACCTCCTCCATGGAGCCTCCCTGATTCTCCAGTCCCTAACTGCCTTTGCCCTCAGATCTTAAACAGCAGTGGGTTTGCCCAGTCCCAAGGCACTAATCCTGCATTGTTGGATGTGAGATATACTCAGCGTCCTGCACAGTTCTTGGCACATGGTGAGCCCTGCCTAGAGGGGTGCCTGAAGCTCTGGAATTGTCATCCCCAGGACCTCGCATAGTCAGTGCTTGGCACGTAGTAGGCATTTGTTGAATGTTTATTGAACTGGAGCTTCTGATTTTCCCTAAAAGCTTGAGAAGCTGTCACTGAACAGATCAGCGGCAGTTTGGCTTCAGGGCCCCTCAGGTATCCTGCTTCCGTCTTGGGCTCTTCTGCAGACCCTTCCCCACAGCCCCAGGCCCTCCCTAGTTAGGGCTCCTCTGCAGCCCCTCCCGCCCAGTCCCTGCCCCCCACCCCAGTCTAGTGCTCCTCTGCAGCCCCTCCCCTGCAGCCCCAGGCCCTCCCTAGTTAGGGCTCCTCTGCAGCCCCTCCCGCCCAGCCCCTGCCCCCCCCAAGTCTAGGGCTTCTCCGCAGCCGCCCCCCTCCCAGTCCCAGGCCCCCACCCCAGTCTAGTGCTCCTCTGCAGCCCCTCCCCTGCAGCCCCAGGCCTTCCCTAGTTAGGGCTCCTCTGCAGCCCCTCCCGCCCAGCCCCTGCCCCCCCCAAGTCTAGGGCTTCTCCGCAGCCGCCCCCCTCCCAGTCCCAGGCCCCCACCCCAGTCTAGTGCTCCTCTGCAGCCCCTCCCCTGCAGCCCCAGGCCCTCCCTAGTTAGGGCTCCTCCGCAGCCCCTCCCTAGTCCCGGCTCCTCCGGTCCTCCTCCACTCAGGCAGCACCAGCTGAGCCCCCCATTGTCCCCGACACAATGGCCCGTGTTTAGGCGGCTGGGAGCCGGCCCTTCTCCGAGACGGCTTTTCTTCTTCCCAAGGCCAGAAGCATTTAGTCCTGAAAGAGACCGATGATTAATGGAAGCAACTTTTCATCAAGGAAACAAACAAATGAAGGGTCGGTGGCCCCAGAAGCCCCGCCCCCACCCTGAACAGCAGGCCCTTGACCCGGCTCGAGCCCGCCTCTCGCTCGCTCCTGGGGCTGGCAGCTCCGCTCCCGCACCCGCATCCACACCCGCAGCCCCTCTCCGGGCGTGTCCTCACCTCCAACTCCCCAGAGAAGGTGGACCCCCGCCCCCTGGCTCCCCCAACCACCCATTCTTGCCCACTCTTTCTGGCCATGGGATCAGAGAGTCGGAGTGGCTCGAGCCTGGGGGGCCTTGAGGCCCTTTCCTAGACCTCAGTTTCTCCTGCTGTAAAATGGATGGGTTGGACCGCTGATCTCCGTGGTCCCTTCCAGCTCAGGATCGGTGGTCCAGAAGCCTGGCGGGAGAACTGTGGCGTCTCCTCCCACTGTCTCATTTACACGGATGTGTTGGCCCCAAATTAGGACCGAAGCTCAGTGAGGGCTTCGGAAACTTAGGCTGATTGATAGGCTGGCAGCGTGGTGGAGAGAGGGCCGGATTGGGAGTCCGAGGATCCGGGTTCATATCCTGCCCCCGACACTTAGTACTTGTGGGACCTGGAGCAAATCCCTTCAGGTCTCGGGGCCTCAGTTCCTAACGTCTTGAGACCCTAGATGAAGAGCTGGAAGAGTCCGCAGAGGCCAGTATTTGTGCAGAGATGGGAACTGAGGCCCAGAGAGAGCTTCCTTCCTTCCCTCTCTCCTTCCCTCCCTCCTTCCCTCCTTCCTCTCTTCCTTCTTTCCTCCCTCCCTCCCTCCCTCCCTCCCTCCCTTCCTTCCTTCCTTCCCTCTCTCCTTCCCTCCCTCCTTCCCTCCTTCCTCTCTTCCTTCTTTCCTCCCTTCCTCCCTCCCTCCCTCCCTCCCTCCCTTCCTTCCTTCCCTCCTCCCTCCCTCCCTTCCTTCTTTCCTTCCATCTTTGCTTCACTTCTCCATCCCTTCCTCCTTCCCTCCCTCCCTTCTTCCCTCCCTCCCTCCTTCCCTCCTTCCTCCCTCCCTCTCTTCTCTCCTCTTCCCCAGCTTGGTCACCTCTGGTGAATGTGACCATTCCACAGTCCTACCTACTTTGGCAGAGGCAATTCAGAGTGCAGCATCTCACTAGCTGTGTGACCTTGTACTAGTCACTTGCTCTCTTGGGGGCCTCTAAGGTCTCCTCTGACTCTACCTGCAGGATTCCAGCGCAACCTTTCATTTGACACAAGGGGAAATGGAGGCCCAGAGAAGTCAGGTGATTTGCAAGATCACACAGCTAGTAAGTGTCTGAGCTTTTCTTGACTCCAAGTCCAGTGCTCTACCCACTCTACCACACTGACTGCCCCCCATCTACTGTGCTATCTCCTGCTCTATCCAGGGGTGTGCTGGTAAATATTTAACAAGTGGCTCTTCTGCACTTAGTCTTCATCACTAGCATTTTCTCCATCCCTTTCTCAAGTCTCCACACTGATTTAGAGATGGCAGGGGGACACTGGAGACCATCTCGACCTTCCCTCTCATTTTGCATTTGAAGAAACTGAGTCTTAGACAGATGGAATGACCTGTCCAGAGTCACACTGGCAGCGAGGGGTAAGAGGTAGGATTTGAATTCAGACCCCAAGACTCCAAATGCAGAATGCTTTCCATTGCACTGGAGAACCGTTAGCCACCCAAGCCTTTTCCAGGATAGAAGCATTACAGACATTAGGAGCTACCATCTACATATAATATTTGAAAAGTGTTTTCTGAATAGGCTCCTATTTGATCCTCCCTAGAGCCCTGGGAAGAAGGTGCTATTATGAGCCCCATTTTACAGATAACAGAACAGAAGCACTTACCCAGGGTCACACCACCAGGAAGCAGCTGACACAGAATTCGGCCTCAGGTCTTTCTGACTCCCAGCCCAGGCCTCTATCCAGCCCCACTGACTGCCTCTGGACAAAGTAAGGCGTTGAGACCCGGGGGAGGGTCCCAGAAAGCTTCTGGGAGGCGGGGCTCCTTTCTAGCTGTTTCCAGATGGTAGCCAGGATGCCTGGATTCTTGTCCTGGCCTCTGTCCCTGTCTGCTTGACTTCTGTTTGTGCTCCACGGGATGCGGAGGGTCAGCATGGTTTAGTCCATTTAGTATCATTTTACAGAGGAGGAAACTGAGGCTCAGAAAGGGGAAGGGGCCAGGTCTGGATGAGTGGGCATCAGACTCTGTGTGGGCCAGCCCTGGGCTGTGGGGGCCAAGGGAGCCAAGGGGTTGAACTAAGGTGGGAGAGGGGTCAGACCCCAGCCAGACTCTTGGGTCCAGTCCTGGTGCCATGGATTAAGAAGGGTGGTGACAAGGTGGGGGACAATCAGAGAAGGGTTCCCAGCCATGTTGGAATAGAGGGAGGAGCTGAGAAGGTTTAGACTGAAGAAGGAAAGGCTGGGGGGATGGGAGGGAGAAGCATGAGAACTGGGGGAGGGAAGGGAGAAGCATGAGAACTGGGGGAGAGGAGGGGGAGCATGAGAACTGGGGGAGGGGAGGGGGAGCATGAGAACTGGGGGAGGGGAGGGGGAGCATGAGAACTGGGGGGATGGGAGGGCTTCAAGTACCCCAAAGGCTATCACTTGGTAGAGGGGTGCTACTTGTCTCTAGAGGGTGAATCGAGGCGCTCTGGGTATGAGGGGCAAGGAAATACATTTTGGCTTGAATGCGTGAGTGAACAAACAGCTCTCAGACTGTGCTGAGCACTGGGGCTCCTCATACAAGCAGCTGAGCCAGTGCCTGCCCTCCGCGAGCTTCCACTCTAAAGGGAGGTGCTGTCTATAGGGCTGTGGTAGACAGGGCTGTCAGAGAGAATGGGGAGCAGAGGAGTTGGCTCACTGACTGACAAGCCCTTAGCAGGAATGGAAGTGCTGATTTCATTAGTTATGGAGTTGGAGTTAATAAGCTGGAGTGTGTGTGAGTGTGCATGTACATGTGCGTGTGTGCGGGCACATGTGCATACGTGTGTGCACTTGTGCACAAGTGTGCTTGCATGTGCACGTGTATGTGCACACCGTGTTCATGTATGCACACACGTGTGTGCATGTGCAAATGTGTGCATGCATGTGGGGGGGTATACAGAAGTCATGGTGGATCCCAGACTTGGCCAGAGAAGATGAAAGCTTGACACCCACATAAAGGAGAATGCTTTGAGACCTGAGCTCCCCCAAGCTCTCCTGGGGAGTCTCTAGGCAGGCTGGGGTGTTATCAAGAAGATAACTCAGTTGGCTGCTGAGGTTTCTTCCAGCTCAAGGCTTCTCTGCCCTTATGTGAGTCTAAACTCTCTCTCACCCCTAAGCAGGGTCCAGGCTCTACACGCAGTAAGTGCCTGGTCAATGATTGCTTAATTTAATTCATCTGAATAGAATGAAAAGGGTAAGGCATTGCTGAATTGGTCGATGGATGCTGAAGGGATAAAGGGAGTGGGTAGATTGGAAAAAAACCCTAGAGAGTAGAGAAATCAAGGTATAACTCCCGAGAGCAGCCCAGGAGTTCCCTGTCCAGGAAGGAGAGCTGAGCCCAGGAGTCTTCTTGGAGTGGAAGGCCCAGGGGTCAGCCCTTCAGTGAGAATAGGTAGAGATGGGCACTTCTCCCCAGGACACTTGGAGGCACTGGCTCTGTGGGGAGCCCCTGGGAGGAAGGTTCCTGGCTCTGGTCCTGCTGCCACAGTATATGGGGGAGCCTGCTGCTAGGAAGGGAGCTGGAATATCTTGAATTAGACCAGCCTCTTCTGAGGGAGAGGGTGGGCGGTTAGCAGAGTAACATTAGAAGGGGAATTGGGAGCAGCCCTCCCTGGGGGAGGGAAGGGGGCAGGGTCTGTATCTATCTGAATTGGGTGCCCCCGTACAACATGTGCCAGGGATGGAGTGAGCTGTGATGACAGGGGGCTCAGATTCATCCTGTACCTGCCTCTCCCTAGGATGAGGATGGCCAAGCACCTAGCACATGGCCTTGATACAAGGAAGGGGCCAGGGCTACACAGGCCCAAACAGGGCCATGTGGGGCAGGAGTGTGAATGTCAGAGTAGGAGAGGGGGCCTACAGGGCCCAATGTCCACAGGGCAGGTCGGGTCAGACTAATGGACTGACCCTTTACTGGTGTCACCCTGCTCCCCATGGCTGCGTCAGCCCACTGGCTATCTAAGGCAGCAAGCCAGGCCAACAAGCCTTTATTAAATGCTCACTGTGTCAGGCACCGTACTAAGTGTTGGAGATATACTGAACTGTCCTGGCTCCTGCACTCAGGAGGCTTACATTCTAATGGGGGAGACTGTAAATAACTATGTCACGCAATAGACATTTAAGCACCTACTGTGGACCAGGCGCTGTGCTACTGGGAATACAAAGAAAGGCAAAAACAAGGTCCCTGCCTTCAGGGAGCTCCAGTCTAATGGGGGAGGCAACAGCCAAGTAACCAGGTGTGAGAGATACAAAGTAATCTGAGGGAAATGCAACTCCAATTCAAGTCTTGATTTTTCTCCTTACTGCCCCCAGTGACCTTGGGCAAGTCATTTCCCCCTTTGTGGACCTTAGTTTCCCCATCTGCAAAGTGAAGAAATCAGACCAGGAAACCTCTGAGGTTCCTTCCACTTCTAAATCCTTGCTCCCATGGTCTCAGTCCTGGATCCAACCTGGTGTGGCCTTCGGCTCCTCGTTTGGACCCTGATTCAGATTCTCTCTGGCTCTCTGTCCGTCTCTGTCTGTCTGTCTCTGTGTCTCTGTCTCTTTCTTTCTCCTCCCCTCCTCTCCTCTTTTCTTCTTTTCTCTCTTTCCTTTCTCTCTTCTCCTCTCTCCCTCTTTCTCCTCTCTTTTTTGTCTCCCCCCCTCTCTCTCTCCTCCTCTCTCCCTCTCCTCCTCTCTCCCTCTCTCCTCTCCTCCTCTCTCCCTCTCTCTCCTCTCCTCCTCTCTCCCTCTCTCCTCTCTCCTCTCCTCCTCTCTCCCTCTCTCTCTCCTCCTCTCTCCCTCTCTCCTCCTCTCTCCCTCTCTCCTCTCTCCCTCTCTCTCTCCTCCTCTCTCCCTCTCTCTCCTCTCCTCCTCTCTCCCTCTCTCTCCTCTCCTCCTCTCTCCCTCTCTCTCTCCTCCTCTCTCCCTCTCTCTCTCCTCTCTCTCTCTCCTCTCTCTGTCCTCCCCTCTCCCTCTCTCCTCTCCTCCTCTCTCTCTTCCTCTCTCCCTCTCTCCTCTCTCTCTCCCTCTCTCCTCCTTCTCTCTCTCTCTCTCTCTCTCTCTCTCTCCCTCTCTCCTCCTCTCTCCCTCTCTCCTTCCTCTCTCCTCCCTCTCTCCTCTCTCTCCCTCTCTCTCTCTCTCTCTCTCTCTCTCTCCCTCTCTCTCTCCTCTCTCTCTCCCTCTTCCTCCCTCTCTCCCCTCTCTCCTCTCCTCCTCTCTCCCTCTCTCCTCTCCTCCTCTCTCTCCTCCTCCTCTCTCTCTTCTCCTCTCTCCCTCTCTCTCCTCTCCTCCTCTCTCCCTCTCTCTCCTCTCCTCCTCTCTCTCCTCCTCCTCCTCTCTCTCTCCTCCTCTCTCCCTCTTTCTCTTCCTCCCCCCCTCTTTTTCCTGAGGAAGAGGACACAGCTTCTCTCCCCCCACCCCCGGCCCCAGCACTCTGTTCACTGGCATGCAGGGGCTTGCTTTCTCCAGCATTCTGCAAGGATATATTAAGACAGACCTGGAGAAACCCATCAGAACAGGCTCTGTTTTTCTCTCTGACAGCAAAGTAGTGCGAGAAGCCGGGAGCTTGGACCATAGGGATTTGGAGGAGAGTGGAGGGAAGAGCAGGATGTGATAGATAGAGAAGTCTGTCAGTGCTTGAGCACTGGGCTGGATCAGGTTGGATCCAGTGACTGGTCAGAGGACCTGTTAATACGCTGCTCACCTGTCAAGTAGGCTGGCTGGAGATTCTGGTGTGACCATGCAGAAGGAAGCTTGGATTTGAAAACAGAAGGACCCGGCTCTGTTGCTTCCTCTGTGACTGGGGGAAGTGCTGGCATCTTGGGCCTCACTTCCCTCCTCTGCAGGAGAAGCCCTGATTCAGTGAACTCTCAGGTCCTTTCTATGGACAACTTTCTCAAAAGCTGTTGACTCGGCTTTTCCCTGGGAGAGGCTGAGGCTCATAGACAAGTGGCCCTGGGGCTGAAGGCCAGAGAAGGTGATGGGGAAGCAGGGCCAGTTTCTAGGAAATGTATTAACTAGGATATAGGAATCAAAGGTCCCTAGTTTTCAGGATCCGTGAGTGACTGGTCTTCACTGAAGAAGTCCAGAATTTCAGAGCTGGAACTCCCACAAATCTTGACAATCTGACCACACCTGGATAGGAATTCCATTTATACCACCCCCTACAGGTGGTTAGCCAGGCTCTGCCTGAATACCTCAAGGGATGGGCAACTCACTATCTGCCTTGGCAGAAGGAAACAGAGAGGCCAACTCTGCCTCTTCATATGTGCTCCTTTTCCCTAGTTCTGCCTCTGGTAGGCCTGCAAATAGCCAGAGGGGCTCTCCTCACCCCATTGCTAATTCTTTAGGTTAAACATCCCTTTCCTATGAATCAAACAGGCCAGAGATTCCAGAATGTTAGAGCTAGAAAGGAACACACACACACACACACACACACACACACACACACACACACGGAGGAGACAGACAGAGACAGAGACAGAGGGCAGCAAAGTGAGTAGAGTTTTAGAACTGGAGGCCAGAAGAATTTAGTTCAAATCTTGCTTCAGATCCTTGTTCCCTGGGTGATCCAGACTACTCTGGGCCTCAGTTTCTTCCTCTGTAATTTGAGGGGATTGGATGAGATGGCCCCTTTTAGTCCTAAATCTGATTTTTGTCATCATAAGGTCCCACTTCTTCATTCTGTAGAAAAGGAAAGAAAATCTCAATCAACATTTATTGAGCACCTGTTGTGTGCCAGGTGAGCTATAGGCTAAATCTTTAGAATATGAAGACCAAAAGAAACCACCCCTGCCTTCAAGGATTTTCTGTTTGGCTGAAGGAGACCTATACATAGAAAGGCATGTATGTGCACAATGAATGCAAAGTAGCTTGGGGAGAAGGAACCCTTGAGGGTGGGGGAAGATGGGACTTCAGGACCCATCTGCTCTTCTACATCATCCCTGATAAACACATGGTTGCCCAACCCCTGCTCGCATACTTCCATAGATGGGGAGCTCACTATCTCTCCAGACAGCCCATTCCCCTTTGGACAGCAGCCACAGCGCTGTGCTTTGCCTTTGGGTAAGGATCAGATGAGGTGCTGGAGGGGAAGCCTTTTGGACTGCTGAAGCCCCCTTGCAATGGGAGTGGTTGCTCTTAGGTTGGAGGCTTGGGGATCCTAGCAAGGGGCTAGCCTATTGCTCTTCAATATCAAAGAAAATATTCAAAGAATTATCCATCCTTCCTGGGGCTTGGAGCATGAGGCCAGCCTGACCTTTCTTTGTGCTCAGTCTCCTGCGGATATGAGACCCAAGTAGCTGTAATTAAGGTGATAAAACAGCTTGAGGCCCCATTGCTGGCTGTGCTGAGGGACTAGAGACTGCTCCCGAGCCTTTCTATTGAGCTGATGGCATAGCTTCCAGAGCAGTGGATGGCACCTCCTCCCCACCCAGCACAGGCTCCCCCGGAGGAGCCCGTATGCTTGGCAGAGTGGGCTGGGTGCTGCAGCCCCTGCTGAGACACCTCCACATGAGCTGGTTTCCGCTGAGCTCAGGAAAGCCAGCACCAGTGAGCCAGGGCCACCTGGGAGGAGAGCAGGGTAGCAGGCTGTGCATCTCGCTTTGGCTGGGGAAGGGAAATCCTGGGGGATGAGAGGAAATTTAGAAACTTGCTTCATTCAATCATAAGATTAGAGACCACTAAGCTCCTCTGTCACTTTACAGATGAGGAAACATACAGAAGTGAAATGACGTGGCCAGGGTCACACAACGAGTTTCTGTGGCCAAATCTGAGCCCAGATCTCCCGGCTATTCTGCCTCTTTGCCCTGCTAGTGCTGCTCTGAGCCCCTAGCTGACCTGTGTAAGGTCCCCAGCGGGGACCTGCCTCTCCCCCACTCCCCACAAACACCTCTGAAAGCTCTTCTAGCGACTTCCTTCACCTCGAGCTGTCAGCAAAGGATGACAGCTTGACTTCCAGGGCTTTCCCCAAGAACCCAGACAGCCTCAGCTTCCCTTGGGTGTGCAGCATTCCAGCTAGGAGAAGAGCCTTAAAGAAAAGGGACAGAGTGTGATCAGTGGCATTGTTCTAGTGCTGGTAGAGGGCACCTAGTGTGTGTGCGTGTGTGTATGTGTAAGTGTGAGTGTGTGTGCATGTGTGTGCGTGCGTGTACTGTGTGCGTGTGCACGTATGAGCAAGTGCGTGTGGGAGTGTGAGAGAGAGAGAGAGTGTGTGTGTGTGTGTGTGTGTGTGTGTGTGTGTGTGTGTGTGTGTGTGAGACTGAGTGAGGGGAGAGTTCTACTCGGAGACTGGCTGGGGCTCCTCAGGCTCCCTTCACACTGAGAAGCCCAATGCCCAGGAGGTGCCGGCGTGAGCAGCCCCACCTCGGAACCCGGGGAATGGCTGCTGCCGCTGCCTCGAGCTGCCAGGGCCCAGTCCGCGGGGGCGGATAGGCTCCCTCAGCATAAATAAAAGATTGCTTTCCTTTCAACCCCGGCAGCAGCAGCAGCGGCGTCGGGATCTGGCTGCTGCCCGCACAGCTCCAGCGCTGGAGAGAGGCGTCCCCTTCTCCCCGCCAAGCGTTGCTATAGAAACCATCAATTCAAAGGCGCGCACTTCAAGGGTTTCTTCTGCCTTTCTCCAACCCAAGCAGCTTCGCTGTGGGCTGGGGGAAAGAGAATCCAAGCTCACTGAAGGGGGGGGTGGTGGTGGCAAAAAGGACTGGGAGGGCCTGAGGACGGAGAATGTCAGAGCTGGGGGAGGGGAGAGGACCGGGGAACTTTAGACTGGACAACGTCCCCGAGCTGGGTGAGAGGGGCCTCAGAACAGGAAGTGTCAGAGTTGAGGGGAGGGACTTAGAATTGGGGATGTCGGGGCTGGGAGGGGCCTTAGAACTGGGAATGTCAGGGCTGGGTGGGAAGAACCTTAGTGCTGAACCCAAGTCCAGCCAAAAGACCTGGTTTGGAGTCCCAGTTTCCCCACTCCCCAGTTCAATAACTTTAGGCAGGGGCTTCCTTTTCTCTGGGCCTCAGTTTCCTCCCCTATAAAACGTGTTTGGGGGTTGGTCTTTTGGGGGGTGGTCTGGAGACCTATCTAAAATAATAGTGTGCAGTATATCAGTAAAATATATACTTGCACATGTATAACATATGCTATATATAATAACGATGGGTATTTTTTTGCCTTTTTTTTTTGAGGGAGAAAGGTAGGGCAATTGGGGTTAAGTGACTTGCCCAAGGTCACATGGCTAGTAAGTGTTAAGTGTCTGAGGTCGGATTTGAACTCAGGCCCTCCTGACTCCAGGGCTGGTGCTCTATTCACTGCACCACCTAGCTGTCCCAATAATTTTTAATAATAGCAGCTTCCATTAAAAAAAAATGTTTACAAAGGACTGTCCTCACAACTGGGTCAGGTAGGTAGTGCAAGCATTCTTGTTATCTATTTTATAGAGGAGGAAACTCAGGCTCTGGGAGAGGAGGCTGCTTTGTCAAGGTCACACAGACAGGCACTGCTACAGGGTTAATGCCTGACTAGTTTGGGGAAGCTAAAATCAGCACTATTGGAAAGGACAGCACCAAGCCCCTGGAAATGCTGTCAGTCATCAGTGTCAGTAAAGCGCAGAGGTGGGTTAAGGAGGAAGCAGACTGGCCCTCTGGTCACTATTCTAGGGCCTGGGAGCAGTGACTCAGACCCAGGTGATCCGTCCTCCTTCCCCTAGATAGGAAGGCTGCACTTTCTTAAGGTGGATATGGCACCAGGGGCCTCCCCATCCCTCCCCCTCAGGACGTCTGTGTTTGTATATTTGCTTTCCCTCCTGGGAGCTCACCATACTGGTGCCAATCTCAGTGAAGGTATCTGATTGGAATTAGCTCACTGCGGTTCAGAACTCCTGAGCTCGAGAGAGCCACCAACCTCAGTTTCCCAGGTATCAGTGATTACAAATGTGTGCCAGGATTCCTGAATCTTTCTTCTTTCTATGGAAAAGTGGTCCCTGAATTCCAAACTACTGGCTCACAAGTAAACTTTTGGAAATGACATAATCCAAATCTGGCCATGGTCTGTATTCATAACATTTTTAGAGTTCCTCAGTTTTTCCTTCTTCCTTCCCTCTTCCCTCCTTCCCTCCCTTCCTCCCTCCCTCCTTCCTTCCTTCCTTCCTTCCTTCCTTCCTTCCTTCCTTCCTTCCTTCCTTCCTTCCTTCCCTCCTTCCCTCCCTCCCTCCCTCTCTCCCTCCCTCCTTTCCTTCTTTGTTTTGTTTTTACTTAGCATAAACTGTCCATGTACTTATCTGTGTACATGCCTTAAGTCCCTTGAGGGCACAGAGTGGTTCATTTTTGTCTCTGTATCTCAGTACCCCTGGATTGCTTCTTGTTTGCCTGTGTGATTCATTGTATATCCCTATATTTAAATAAACTCTCTCTCAATAAATTGGAAGTTCTTATGTTGGGACTATTTGCTTTTTTCTTTGCATTCTTCTTGACTAGCGTGGTGACTCCCACTTAGTAGGCACCTAAGAAGTGCCTGTTGATGGATTTCCTTTCTCATTCAACAACCATTTGTTAAATACTTACTATATGCAAAGCCAAGTGTAAAAAGCAAGTCAGATTTGTGAGGTTGGGTTATACTCTTAGCTCTAACCTTTCCTGGCTGACTCACTCCTTTTCCCTCTCTCAGACTCAGTTTCCTCACTTGTAATATAAGAATAATACCATTTATGCGGACTAATTGATGTAATTCCTGTGAGGAAAATATTTTCTAAGTCTTAAAGTGAATCGTGCCAGCTGTGTTGGGAGAGACTCGGAGTTTAACAGGACCTTCATGGGGCTCAGGGTCTAGGAGGGAAGATGTGATAGATATGCAAATGTGCAGCCAATAATTGGGTTGTTGTTAAATTGCTTTTGTCCTGTCTGGATCTTCATGACCCCATTTGGGGTTTTCTTGGCAAAGATACTGCCATGGTTTGCCATTGCCTTCACCAACTCATTTTACAGATGAGGAAACTGAATCAGACACGGTTAAGTGACCTGCCCAGGGTCACCTAGCTAATAAGTATCTGAGACTGGATTTGAACTCAGGGCATCCTGACTCCAAAGCCAGCATGACTAACATTTGTACAGGATGTCCCAAAAGTCTTAATGCAGTGTTAAGCTTTAAGAATCATAAGAAGCTGAGCAACATATTGCCTTGTTTGTGGAAGAGTCAGGAGACCAGTATCACTGGATTGAAGAGTACATGGGGTAAGGTGAAAGAAGACTGGGAAGGTGGGAGGGGGCAGATTGTGAAGGGCTTTGAATGCCAAACAGAGCATTTTGCATTGGATCCTGGGGGCCATAGGGAGCCACTAGAGTTTACTGAGTTGGGGGGGGGGGTGACATAGTCAGACCTGTACTTTAGGAAAATCACTTTTGTCACTGAATGGAGGATAGACTGGAGTGGGGAGAGACTTGAGGCAGGCAGATGAGGAGAGAAGGGGGTGTATTTGAGAGATGCTGCAGAGGTGAAATCAGAAGCCTTTACAACAGCTTGGATATAGGGGGTGGGGAGAGAAAGTGAAGAGTCCAGGACAATGTCTAGGCTGAGAGCCTAGGGGACTGGGAGGACCAGGTTGCCCTCAATGGTAATATGAACATTAGCAGAGGGGGGAGGTTTAGAGGGAAAGACAATGAGTCTGGATATGTTGAATTTAATATGTCTACTGGAATCCAGTTTGAGATGTCCAATAGGCTGTTGGAAGAGTAAGACTGGGGATCAGCAGAGAGGTTAGGGCAGGTTAGGTAGATCTGAGAATCGCCAGCACAGAGATAGTAATTAAATCTGTGGGGACTGCTGAGATCACTGACTGAAGAGATTATGGAGGGAGAAGAGGGCCTAGGGGAGAATTCTGTGGGCCACTGGATTGTTAGGGGGTATGACCTGGAGGAGGAGTCAACAAAGGAGATGAAGAAGGGGCAATATGAGAGATAGGAGAACTGGGCAAGAAGGGGTGTTCTAAGATGTAGGGAGAAGAGAATGTTGAGGAGAGGAAGGTGATTGGTGTCAGAGAAGTTTGGGTGAATGAGCATTGAGAAGAAGCAGTTGGATTGGTCAATAAAGAGATCCCTGGTGATTTGGGAGAGAACAGGCTTGATGGGATGATGGGGTTGGAAGCCAGATCATAAGGGGTCATAAGAATGAGAGGAGAGGAAGTGAAGCCCTCTGGGGAAGATGCCTTTTCAAGGAGTTTGGTCACAAAGAGAAGAAGAGTTATGGGGTGATATATAGTGGAGACAGATGGATCAAGCAAGAGGGCTTTCAGGATGAGGGAGACATGGGCATGTTTGTGGGCAGAAGGGAAGGAATCAGTTACTTTGGACTTCGAATCTAGAACTTCTTCCATGATGTTATCCTTCCTCTCATGTACAGAGACTATGTTAAAAGCCAAAGGGGAAGATACTAAGGGTTCTGCAGGTTGAAGGAAGAAAAGAAGCAGCATGCATGTGGCAGACACCTTGGAAAGGTGAGCATTGTCCCCAGATCCAAGCATTTCACAGCCACTTATTGGAGAGTCATTGGAGGAACTCAGGACTTCAGAGCAGGAAGAGACCTCAGAGACTTTTTATTCCAACTCCCTTATCTTGTGGATGGTGAAGCCAAGGCTCAGAACAGGGGAGGGACTTGCTCAATGTCACATAGCTAAGATGGGATGAGACTGGGCCATGATTTAAATCCAGATGTTTTGACTCTAAGTCCAGAACATTTCACCATGCCCTGCAAGCCTCTGAACAATTGAAACAGCTCTGATTTTCACAGCTCTTTCTATTTTGCCAAGTGCTCCCCCCTACCCCACCTACCATGTCCTGTGAGGGAGGTAGAGGCACACATCACGATGCCCATGGACAAACCAGAGGGATTCCAGGGGAGGGAGACAAGGTTGGAGAAGGAAGTTGGAGCCATGCCATGGATCTGTCAAGGGACCTCAGGATGTTTAGCCTGAAGAAAAGAAGATTTTGAGGAGATGTGAGAGTTGTCTTCAAGAATATGAAAGGATGTCATATAGAAGGGGGATTAAATATTTTCTTCTTGGTATTACAGAATTACAGTTATCAGTTGGAACTGGGGGGGGGGGGCCACACCTGGACAGGGATCTTTACAAGATCCCTGACAGGTGATTCAGCCTTCCTCCTTCAGATTTAGTTCAAAACCCCCCAAGGTGGAAGGAGCAGCTCACCCCCTCCTGTGGATACCAGGTCACTGTGTTGGGGCAGCTTGAAATGTTAGGACATTTTTTCCAGGACATAATTTCCTGACATCTGGCTGAAATGGAAGCCTTTGCAACTGCCATCCCCAGGTCCTGGTTCTGCCCTCTGGGGCCAAGCAGAGCAAGGTTCGTGCCTCCTCCTCAGGACAGGCAGCCTCTCAAATCCTTGCAGACAGCTTTTGTGTCCTCCCCTTCCCTGACTTCTCTTTTCCAAGATAAACACATCGAATTCCTTTACCTGATCCTTCCATGACAGGATCCTGAGTCCTTCATCATGCTGGTTATCCTCCCTGGACACTCTAAAACTACGGTGCAGAAAACTGAAAATTCACCAGATGAGATCTGACGAAGACCAAGGACTGCAACTTCAGCTAGGCGCAGCCCAAAGGCTGCTGGGTGACCAGGAAGAACACTACCCTTGGGATGGGAAGGACTGGGTTCAAGTCCAGACCCCAGCATGGTGGGGTGGAGGGAGAGGGAAGTCATTTACTCTCTCAAGAGCCTTGACTTCTCCAGCAGCAAAATGGGTACGACACTATTGACAAACATCTTTCTCACAAGTGGTTTTGAGGAAAATGCTTTGTAAGCTTCAAAGTCCTTTAGAGATTGGAGTTCTAATAATAATAGTAACCATAACAACACCAATAATAACTAGGATCCGAGGTCAGGGAGGCAGGCTTTAACTCAATATAATAGTAATAACATATAATTAATAACTAGAACCAATGCTAGTTAGGATCTGGGATCCTCACTAGGATAGAGTTTGATTCAATATAATAATAAATAATTAATAACAATGTTAAGAATATTAATGAGCAATACTAGTACTAGTAATCCTACTAGGCGAATACTAGCGTCAGGAGAGGCTACCTTGCATAGTGAATAGAGGCCAGCTGCCCCAGCAGGCAGGACATCCTGGGCTTGTGTCCTGTCTCTGACACCTAGTTGCTGTGGGATCCTGGGCAAATCCCTCTTTCGCCTCTCTGAACCTGAACTTCCCCATTTGTAAGATCAGGCAGTTGGATTAGGTAATCTGTAAGATTCCTTTCAGTGGTGACGTGCTGAGGTCTTAGCCCCTTGGTGCTCCTGATTATTTTCTAAGGCTATCAATCATGGAGAGATGCTGATCTATCATTGGGTGATTCCTCGCTGGGATCTCCCTACACCAGGAAAATCCCAGATTCCAATCAATCCTCTCCCTCCCCCAAACCATAATAACAACAGCTAACATTTATATGTCACTTTAAGGTTTGTAAAGTACTTTTAAACAAGCATATCTCAACCCTGAGGCAGGCACTATGAGCATTTTTATTCCCATTTGCTGATGAGGATTTGATGCTCAAGTGCAGTGACTTGTTCAGGGTCACACAGCTAGTGAAGAGTCAGATTCAGCATTCAAACTCTGGTCTTCCTGCCTCCAAAGCTTCTACTCTACCCATTGTTCATCATTGGAACAGGCTGCCAGGGGGAGTATTGAACTCCCTGTCCCTTGAGATCTCCAAAGAGAGGTTGACATTGTTGGCCAAGATAACATCTGGTTCCTTCTGTGCTGAGATTTTGTGACCTTTGTTGAGGAAATCGAGGATGGAGGCATTCGATGATTTCCCTAAGAACAGAGAGCGAGGCGATAGCAGAGATGGTCGTCCAAGCTGCCTCCGGGCTGTCCCATATGACTCGAATCCTCCCCGTCCTCCTCTCCACCTCCTGGCGTCTTTGGCTTCCTGCAAATTCCATTTCAAATCCCATCTTCTACAAGAGGATTTTGCCAGCCCCCCTTGGAGCACATCCCCTCTCTCTGTTGATTAGCTCCAATTTATGCTGTCTGTATCTTTTGTACCTGCTTATCTGAATGTTGCCTCTCCAATTAGCTGTGAGCTCTTTGGGAGTGGACCCCAATGCCTGGACCATGGTGGGCACTTACTAAACCCTCATTAACTCACTCACTAAAGGGCAGAGATGAGCCCAGGTCTTTGTCTTCTCTGGATATTTTTGTGGTGCTGATCTCTCTGCAGACCCTTCAAGTTGAGATGTTTCACTAAAGAATTCCCATCCTGGTGGTGTTGGAATCTGCAGTGAATCTCTAGGTCTCCCCCTCTGCTGAGCAGACACTAGGTTATTAATAGACCTCTCTGCGGAGCTGGTTCCTGGGGAGTCTTAGCAGCTCTAAGAATAACTGGGAAGAGTATGTGCTCATGGATAGCACTGAGATCAGTGGACATAAATAAACAAGGAGCATTTCGGGGCCCTTGTGTGAGAGAGGAAAGCCCCCATCACACCCGGAGGGGTAGGAGACAGAGTGTGTGCCGTCGCCAGCCGTGATCACCCCCGGAGAAGATGACTGTTGATCAGCAGATAATGTTTTGGGGAGACTGCCAGTCCCCTTCCTCATCATTTTTAAGCCCAGGTGCCCCAGCTGGGGTTGGGAGGGGGAGCCTAACATTTTACAGCTGAGGTTCTCAAAGTAACTAGACTGTTTCCATTTGCTCATTCTCAAGTCACCAAGTCTAAGGTAGAAATCACAAAATATGAGAGCCAGAAGGGCCCCTAGACACTGTCTGCTCTGACTCCCTACTTTGACAGACGAGGAAACTGAGGCGCAGAGAGGAAAGGACTTGGCCAGGATGAACACCATAGACATTTTGAAGCCTAATTAATATGGGATCATGGGTTTGGATCTTGGAGGTAATGTAGTCCACTCCCTCTATTTCACATATGAGGAAACTGAGCCCAAGGTCACACAGATGGGAACAGCAGAGCAGGCCTCCCATCTCCAGTTTTCTGACTCCAAAGCCAAACCGTCTTCACATCTAAAAACCGACTTATACATGTAAGTGATTGTTGCGCCTCTTCAGCCATGCAGGGCAGGCCAACCCTCCCCGCTTTTTGGTTGCCTCTTATCCCTGTGGCAGCCGTGATGGAACTCCTTTATGAAAAAAGTGACCTTTCTGGGAGAAGGTTCTAAGTGAATGAGATAGGCTCTGGGAATTATGAGGCCTGGAGACATTTTCATGGTTCTGGTTTGTGCAAATGGTTCTTTCCACCTTTGGCTCTTTCATCACTCAAAGCCCCTGTACTCTCCTGGTGGAAAAGTGCCTGGTATTCCTGGTACTCTTAGGAAATAAAGACTGGGGACTGGGATGGGGAGAGAGAGAGGGGGGGGAGGAGGGGGGAGAGACAAAGACACACAGAGAAAGAGATAGGGACATAGACAGAGACAAGGTAGAGGGAGAGGGGAGAAAGACAGAGAGATGCACAGAGACAGAAAGACAGAAACAGAGAGACAGAAGTGGGGAGAGAGACAGAGACAGAGAAAAACAGAGACACAGAAAGAACAGAGAGACAAAGAGACACACACAGAGAGACAGAGATATACAGACACACACACAGAGAGAAACAGAGAGACAAAGATAGAAATGGGAGGGAGGGACTTTGCACCAGCCTCATTTATTCAAGTTTGGCCAATGTTTTAGTAGAAGGACCCTGCGGTGCTGGAGGCAGGTCCTATGCATTGCCATAAGGCACAAGGCAGGTGGAAGACCAGATAAGATGGGGCTGGCTGGGAATCCAGACTACTCAGACCAGTGGGAGCAGGACAGGCTGGCTGAGAGGGTCCCAATGGTGTACAATAGTGATGGGGTGGGAAGCATTGGAGGGGGCTGGTGATCATCACAGGAAAGGGATCCCTACATGGAAGAAGATGGCGTCCTCATCTTTCCAAGTGAGGACTTCCAGCATAAACTATGATACTGTGATCATCCCTTTCATGGCTTCTTAGTCTAGGACCACATGGCTTGCCTGGAGTTATGAGCCAGTAAATATGAAGACAGGATTCAGCCTTGTGGCTCTCTTGACGCCCCCATACAACACTATTGACTACACCAGAAGTGCTCTCCTTCCTCCAATTGCTGAAGGTGTACAGTGGGGGGTGCACCCCCCAACACAGGGGGGCAGGTAATGTACAAATGGGTGTCTCCATCCTGGCCCATCCTCACTTGGTCACATCATCTTCTTGGGCCAATGTCTAGATCTTTCCTCCCTTTCATATGGAGCCTGAATAATCATGTAACACAGATCCATTAATGTTTTGTATTTTTTAAATATAGTTGAATTATTTTAAAATTTTTGTTTTGTCTGTGTTTCCTTAAGGTATTGTATGGCTCATGGATTCGAGTTGGGAGGGACCATTCAGTACAACCCCCTTTTTTACAGAAGGGGAAACTGAGGCCCAGAGAGAGGAAACGACTTGTCCATGATCACTTGGGGGTAGGAAGTAAAGCTATGACTAGAAGTGGAGAATCTAACTCCAAAACTTCCTACTATGGTCATGCGGTTCTCTTTCTATTTTTTTAAAAAATTAAAAATTATTTTTACTTTTTTGTCTTTTTGGAGGGAGGATGGCAGGGCAATTGGGGTTAAGTGACTTGCCCAAGGTCACACAGCTAGTAAGCGTTAAGTGTTTGAGATGGGATTTGAACTCAGATCCTCCTGACTCCAGAGCCAGTGCTCTATTTACTATGCCACCTAGCTGCCCCATGCTGTTCTCTTTCTCTAGAATGTCATATGGCTCCCTATTGCCTACTGAATAAAAATGCAGACTCCCATTAGCCTGGCAAACAGGCCTTCTGCCATTGTGTGCCAACTGGCCTTTGTTGAAGGCATGTTCTGCTGTTGTTTTTAGCCTCTCTAGTTTCTATGACTGGCACAATGCTTGGCACTGAGCAGGCATTTGTCTATTTGAATCTCTGATTCCCTTACTCTCTTAGGGGGATGTGAATCCTTCAAAGGTGCCAGACAGGAAAAGATTCAGACTCCATCAGTCCATTAGGGAAGCTCTGTGCTCTGAATTATCCCACCTCCAAGCCTTTGTTCAGTCTGTTTCTTCTGCCTGGGATGCCTTCCTCTCCCTATCTCTCTTAGCTCAGCTCAGTTCCTACCTTAGACAGATAATGCCCTAACCCATCCTTTGCAAAGGGGTTCAAAGTGATTTACTAATGTCAGTGCACCTAGCCTTGACTGTGGGGCTACAGCCTTCCCCTCAAGTCCTCTCCCTGGACAGAGGGCCTAGGAAAACCCAGGAGGACTTCTTGACAGTAGGGGCACTCTCTTTGAGCCAGTGGCAGAATTTCCAACAGGCCTGTGCCAGGGCTTTTGAGATGCATTCCCTCTGGGCTCAAGGCCTTGGAAAGTCATACAAGATGCCCATTCTCCCCTTCCCAGCCCTCCCCAGACTGGTTGGTGCCCCCACCAGGAGAGCAGGGGTCTCTGGGAGAGGGGACTTGGGAAGTGAGCCATGGCCTATGGCTCCAAAGACTTGTCAGAGGAATGAAAGAGAAATGGAGAGCATTGGGGAGAACTTGCAGCTGGCAGCTGGCAGCTGCACATGGCAGGGACCCACCCTTGGAATGGGGAGATCTGCCTGGGCTCCAGCACCAGCTGTGCCACTGCCTAGGTGGAGAACCCTCAGCAACCCCCCTGCCCTTCCTGGGCCTTCCAAATGAATGTTCTGATTGGTAAAAGAGGGTCATAGGTCTAGAGCTGGAAGGGACTGCAAAGGCCTTCTAACCTACCTTCCCCCTCGTTTGACAAAGGGGAAAACTGAGGCTCAGAGAAGGGAAGGTGCCTCAGTGACTGGCAAACCTTCAAGGATGATAGAAATGGCAGACATTATCATTCAGGATTAATAGTACTTGTAGCAATAGCAGCCGCTATGGGGATTGTAAGAATGGCAGCTGCCCTTCTTATGGGCTTTTAGAATTTGTAAAGCACTTTTACACACATCTGCTGGGGCTTCACAAACAGTGCTGTGAGGGAGGTTTTACTTTCCCCATTTTATAGATGGGTAAACTGAGTCTGAGAGCAGTTGAGTGATCTGCCTAGCGTCATACAGCTAGTAGGTCTCAGAGGCAGGATTTGAATTCAGGTCCTCCTGATTCTCAGTCCAGTGGGTCACATAGCTACTCTGAAGGGAAGGAAGATAATATGGCCACTCGGGCCCTCCTGAGATGTCCCCACTGGGGGCCCTGCCTTCCCTGGAGTCCCCCAAAGGTTCAGTGGGGAACGTTCTCTTGACATGTTGTGATGCATCGATCATTTTCATGGGATCGATCATCCCATTCGAGCCGGCAATCAGACTGATTGATTTTTTTTCATGAGTTTGACTGGCTGTTGGCCTGAGTTGATGGGTTCTTTGGGGGGCTATGGGGACTATGGTTAATTGTCCTTTTCAGCCTGCCTCTGCTTATTTCCAACCATTTCTCTGACAAAGTTGTCAAGGTGAGAAAGAAGCTTTCCCTTATCCAGATGTGGTGGGGGGGGGGGAGGAGGCAGTAGAAGAGCCTTCCCTTATCCATATGTAGAGGTGAGAGGGGCCTTCCTTTTTCCATGTGTGGAGGTGAGGGAAGGACCTTTCCTCATCTAGATGTAGAGGCAAGAGAAGAGCCTTCCCTCATCCAGATGTGGAGGCAAGAGAAGAACCTTCCCTTATCCAGGTGTGGAGACAGTAAAGACCCCTCCCTTATCCAGATGTGGAGATGAGAAGGCAGTAGAAGAACCTTTCCTTATCCATACATAAAGGTGACAGGGGCCTTGCTTTTTCCATGTGTGGAGGTGAGAGAAGGACCTTTCTTTATCTAGATGTAGAGACAAGAGAAGGGTCTTCTCTTGTCCAGGTGTGGAGGCAGTAAAGACCCCTTCCCTTGTCCAGATGGGGCAGCAAGCCTTTTCTTATCCAAATAAAGACTGAGGAGAGCCCCAGATGATGCAGGGCAGAAGGGGCCACAGAGATGAAAGAGTGGTCCTCCCTCCTTTAGCCGGCTGTGGATGGGAGAGATGGCCATCTTTTGTGGTCCCAAAAGCAGCCCTTCTTTCTGCAGAGAGTCCTGGGGGATGCACCTTGTCTCCCGATCACACTGATTTAATGAAGATAAAGGAGGTAATTGGTGCTATTGGTGTGCTTCTGGCAGCCCTTGGTTCTCTTGGTGGGGCTTGGGGGTGAGGACAGCTGCTCTTGGCTGGGGAACCCTCAGGAGAAGGTGGGAGGATGTGCTGTCTGGTACAGGCTTCATTAGGGCTGCAGAGACTCCATTTCTTGTAGCCAGGATTGGAGAGTGTGAGGCAAGGCTTGGGTCCCTGGGGCCAAATGGAGCCCTTCCCACCCAAATGCAGAAACCCAGAATTGTGATCAGCAGCCTGAGCCGGGCCAGGGAGCCCAGACAGTAGGAGGACAGCTGAGGCCTTCCAGGGTAGTGCCCTGCTGGAGAAGCCCCATCATACACCTAGAAGCTTTGGGCAGCTGCCTCTGCTAGGCTGTGGGTCCGAGTTGACCTAATTAAGAGAGGCTGGAGCTGCTGAATGTCAGAGCTGGCCCCTGACAGCCACCAGCCCCAGGAATAGCTGCCCCAGGGGAAAGCCCATAAGGCCTGTCATCTGCTACCTGGGAAATTGGACCAGATCAAGTTGGGAGAGTGGACATGGAGAGAGCTCTGCACCCAGGCTCTGATGGGCCTGGCTGACAACTCCCCGCACCCCAACTTTGCACTGCTTATTCCTGGATCATCTGTACTGGCTAGTGCAGTAGTCAAGAGAGATGCCTTAGCTCTTTGGGGGTGGGGGTGGGGAGGACAAGAGGGGCTTCCTATCCAGCTGCAGGGGCTGTCATGCCTCTGACAGGCTGCCTACCCTCTCTGGGTCCCACCTTCTCCATCCTGAATTCCAGAATTCAAGGCCCTTACAACCTGGTACCTAAGGAGACTGTTGCCTTTTGCCAAGAGTGCTGGGTTTGAATCCTAGCCCTGTGTGCTTTTGGGTGAGCCCCTCTCCCTTCTCTGGGCCTCAGTTTCCCCATGGGCAAGAATGAAGAGGCTGGGGCAGGAGAGATGATCACTGAGGTCCTTTCCAGCTATTCCTCACTCCTGCAAGCCCACCCTGTTCTAGGCAAACTGGATGTCCCAGCCCCTGCTCTATTTGTGAGCTTCCCTGACACAAGGCATTGACTTCTGCAGCTAAGTAGTTAATGCCCCTAGTGTGGCAGCCTCAAGTCCTTCAGCACCTCATGGCCTTCTTGGACCCTCCCTCCTTGAGCCTCTCCCCTGGGGTCCCTGGCCAGCTCTCCTGGGCTGGCTGTAGGTCTTCAATGCCTCTCACAGCACCTTGCATACAGTAGGTACTATAGAGTTTTCAAGGGAATTATGTTGAAGTCGCCTGTTCCTCAATGGTGAGGCTCTTGGCTGTGGGATCTGAAGACTGGGCTTGGAATTTGAGCTCTGCTACTGGTGACCTTGGGAAAGAAAGTACCTTCTCCTAGCCCCAGTTTTTTCATCTATAAAACGAAGGATTAGATTTTGTGATCTCAAAGGATCCTCCCAGCTCTGACATCCCTTGTTCTAAGCTCCCTCCCAGTCCTGCCATCCCCTGTTCTCAGGCCCCTCCTAGCTCTGACATCCCCCTGTTCTAGGGCCCTCCCAGCCTTGCCATCCCCTGTTCTGAGGTCCTTCCTTTTAGCTCTAACATCCCATGCTCTTAAGTACTTTCCCCCTTGGGCCAACACGTTCTTCTGTGTCTCTTCCAGATCAGACATTTCCGGATTCCCAAAGCCCAGAACCCAGACTGCCTTCTCCTCTTGCCCCTTTGGCCTGATCCAACACAGGTGACCTCTGGGCTGTCCTTGGCCCGTGGCTCCCAGGCTCAGGGCCACATCTCTGCTGTGATCTCTGTCCTTGATGATGTAGCAGAGGCTGTGGCTTGGGGGAGACCAGGTGTTGGGATGAGTCCCTCCCGAGTGAAGGAGGCTGGGCCCTTAGCTGCCTCCTCCTCCCTGGCAGGCTCTGAGGAGGGGAGAATCAGAGACTCCCTGGGAAGAAGGGGAGGTAGAGGCCACCAGGAGCTGCCCCTGGCCTGGGAAGGAGTCACAGGCTTAAAGGGGCCTTTGAAGGACACAGCAGGGCTTGGGTTTCTCCTCTACAGGATCTCCAATAAATCATTTTCTAGCCTTTTCTTCAGCCTCTGTGATGGGGAACCCACTACCTTCAGAGGCCTGCAGACCTGGCTCCCTATACCCAGAGCAAGTAGGGATTCAATTCAATTCAGTTCAATTCAATTTAATTTAACAAGCCTTTATTAAGTGCCAACTGCATGCCAGGACCTGTGCTGGGCACTGGGGCTATAAAGACAGACATGAACTATGCGCCCTCAGGAAGTTTCCAGTCTATCTGGGGGGCCATCTACACACATGGGAGAGCACAAACAACCATTCAATGATGAGGCAGTTGAGTCCTGTGCCAACCAGAGGAGGCGCACAGACAAAGGTAGATAGTCTGCCCTCCATTCTCTCCAGGGCACTGGAACCCCCAGGGGAACTGGCACCTTTTCTCTCAGCTGTTCCGGGTCCTGGGCTTAGGGTCTCATCTTTCACTGGTTTCTTTACTCCTGTTTCCTGACACTGAGCCCAGGGGTGATGAGCTTTCCCCTCCCTATGTCTGGGTTCAGGCCCCCCTCTCTCCCTTCTCCTTTCCTGCTCCCACCATCACCAGGTTTCCTTTGCACAATCTGATTCTCTCTTTCCTTTCTCCCTCTCCCTGTTCCCCCACTCCCTGCCACTGTTCCCCCCTCCCCATCTCCGTATGCTTCAGACCACGAGAGTGCATTTCAAGGGGTTATTAACAAGGGAAAAGAGAGAGACTAATTCTGAAATTATGCACCAGGGGAAGGTCATTACAAGAGTTGTCATTAGAAGTAGATTCAAGTGTCTGAAGGTCTATTGTGCATAAGAGGAATGAGACTTGTTCTGCTTGGCCCAGCAGCAGACCCAGGAGCCCTGGGCAGGGGAGTTAAGGGAGCCAAATTCCAACTGAATGTAAGAAACAATTTTCCAATAAAATCATAGGATCATAGATTTCTATCTGGAAGGGCCCGTAGAGGTCACCAAGTTCCAAGCTCCTCCTTCTTCAGATGAGGAGACTGAGGCCCACAGAGGGGAAGGGGCTTGCTCAGGATTCTTTGCCTACATTTGGTGACTCCAATAACCAGGAGTCTTCCTACGTATCCCTGGGCAGAGGGAT
Organism: Gymnobelideus leadbeateri; assembly: GCA_011680675.1. Lineage (NCBI taxonomy): Eukaryota > Metazoa > Chordata > Mammalia > Diprotodontia > Petauridae > Gymnobelideus > Gymnobelideus leadbeateri. Next base: position 64,831 of record WOXC01003051.1, read on the forward strand.
TTCTCCCTCATGGACGTCCACCTTCAGCTGGAGGCTGGGTGATCTTTCTCTGGATGGATTGTTGAGAGTCAGCAAGGCACAGAGGAATGGATACTTGGTTTGGGGTCATGGGTTCAGATCCTGGCTCTGTGTGACCTTGGGCAGATTCCTTCTCCCTGGGCTTTGGTTTCCTCTTCAGTAAGAGGTCTTTGGACCTAATGGCCCGGGAGGCCCCTCCTAGTTCTAACCTAATGATTCTGGAGGCATCCCATTGGGAGATGCCTCAGAAGTCCCTCCCAGCTCCGAGATTCTGGGATTCTGGGCATCCAGGAGGAGCTCTGGACTAACAGGTCTCTGGGAGCTTTCCAGGTGGATCTTTAATGACAAATCTCCAGGCCCAGTCTGGCCCATGATTCTCTGTAAGCTGAGGCCTTCCTGGAGACCCCAGCCCCTTCATGGCTCCAGATGACAGGGGGCAGCTTCTACCCCAGATTCCTGTTCAGATTTGGGACTGGTCCAGCTGAGCCCTCTGGGTCTACCTCACTGGTCTGCTTCCAAACCCTGTCTCCCTCTTAGCCAATCAAGAAACTGCCAGGCTTCCTGGTCTCCTTGGTCGTGCCCTACCCATACAATCACTATTACCGTGGCTCTGGGAACCAAGGGGCAAACTCCAGTTTCAGATTCAGATTCAGGCGCCATGACTTCCCTGTTGGGATAACTCCAGCTGCTCAGGCAGAGAACGCCCCCCAAGCCCTGGGGTTCACAACAGACTCTCATGCCTTCTTATGCTTGGCCCCGGGAGGCAGGTCTTTTTCACTGCGATATTCTGTTTTCCTTTATTTCCGATGTTTTGTGTTTAATGTCCTAAGGAGGGATGGACTGTATCAGCTGTTTCAATTTTGTATGATACTTCATGACCCCATTGGGGGTTTTCTTGGCAGAGACACTGGAATGGTTTGACACTTCCTTCTCCAGCTCATTCTATAGGTGAGGAAACTGAGGCAAACAGGTTACATGACTTGCCCAGGTTCACACAGCTAGGAAGTGTCTGAGGCTGGAGCTTTACAAATGTTATCTCATTTGATCTGCACAATAACGCTGGGAGGCAGGTGCTGTTGACTCGCATTGCACAGACGAGGGAACAGAAACAGAGAGGGGTACAGTGATTTGCCCACAGTGCTTTTATTTCTTCTGTATCAGGCACAGTGCCTGGCACATAGTAGGTGCTTAATAAATGCTAAGGCCCTTCCCAGCCCTGCCATTCCCCGTTCTTCTGAAACTCTTCCTGGATCTGATGTTCTTCCTTCCAAAGGCCCTTCTCGATTCAACAATCTGGGATCCTCTTGTCCATTGGGTAAGTTCCCAAAAGGCTCTGGGAAGCTGGCAGGGCTGGCAGGGCTGGACCCCTTCCTGGGCCAGGCAGACACACTTTCTCTGGCTGACTGGGGCCCAAGAGGGGTGGACTCGCTGGCTGAATGGGTGAAGAATTGCGAGCTATTGACAGCTGGCCACTCCGCCATCAGCCTTCCCTGTGATGGGCTCACTTTAAACATTGGCAATGGCTGGTTAGTGGGACTAAGTGGGCTGTCTATAGGGAACCTGCTGGTGATGCCTGACTCCAGAGGTGGGGCTGCTGGCTGGGCCAGGTGGCAGATCCGAGGGCCAGTTGCTGGGGTAGGTCCGGCGGGGACATGGTGAGAGGAAGCTTTTTGTGCAGCTTTGAGAGAAGAGAAGATGCTTCTATTCTTGAGATTGCTCCTTCACAGGTCATAAGATTTAGATCTGAAAGGGACCCAAGGAGCCATCTGGTCTGAACTAGAGAGAAGGGTAAGGAACTAGCCCAAGGTCATGGGGCTAAGTATCAGAACAAGTCTTCTGACTTTAAGTGTGGGGTGTTTAGGGAAGACTAGCACCTCTGGGGGAAGGGCTGCTGACCCACCACTGGCATTCACCTCCCACCCAATTCTCACCTGTGGTACCAAGAAGCATGTGCAGTAGGCAAGATGAAGCAAAATGAGGGGTCTCAAACTTGTCAGGGAGTTGGGGGTGTCTAGCTACAGCATGTGAAGACTTTCCCCAGCAGGATGGGCAGACGAGAATGATTTGTTCAGATGGCCACGATGGCAGATGAATCGGGAGCTGTGGAGGCCTTAGAGTTTGGTCAGACATGGGAGATGCCAAGGTCATCCCCTGCATCTCGGGCCATCACCAGGCTTCTGGACTTTTGCCCTGCCGCTGGACTTGGATGATTCTGGAAGACAGAGAGAAGTTGATGTCTGCACAGCTTTGCCTCACTTTAATCCAATTCAAGCACAAGTCAAGATGTGCTCCTGTGATACCACGGTCCTCTTTAAAGAAGAAGGACTAACAGCAACATCAGGCCCTTTGTACCAACTCTTCCAAAACCAATTATTCTTTCCATCCATGGCTCAACTACCTTCCCCCTCCATCCCTGCAATCCCCCTTTCCTATTGGAGAGTTCCATTTTGAAGGTCTCAGATCAGCCGTACTTCACTCTGTCATTCATCAGCAGGCCACCTCTTGGGTTCTCTTGAGGCATTCTCTTCCCTCCATTAGATGGTAAGCTCCTCAAAGGCTTAATAAATGCTTGACAACTCGACTTAGAACCATTTTGGGCTTTGATAGGGCCGAACTTGTCTCTCTCTGTTCCATGGTTCCCCAGTACTTTCTGGACATTTCTAGTCATGACACTTCACATATAACCTCTTCCATCTTCCCAGACCCACTCTATAGATGGTAAGCTTCTTGAGGGTGTAGACTATTGGCTTGCTTTTATCTGTACCTTTAGTGCTCAGCGCAGCACTTGGCAAGGAGTATGTACTTAATCAATTATTTATCATCTATCTAGCTGTCTGTCTATCTGAAGTGATTGAAAGAGAGGACTTCTGTCTGTGATCTTTTTCATCTTTGATATTCCATCATTCTCAGTTCTAAGGCTCCTCCCAGCTCTGCCATCCCCTGTTCTAAGGCCCCTCCTAGCTCTGCCATCCCCTATTCTAAGGCCCCTCCCAGCTCTGACATCCCCATCACATCCCCTGTTCTAAGGCCCATCCCAACCACCTCCTCCCAAGTTCTTTCCTTTCTTTGGGCCTCAGTTTCCTTACCTGCCCAATGAAGGTTTGGAATAGCTGACTATTCAGGTTACTTCTTGCCCTGACATCCTGTGGTGTTCTGGATCTTCTAAGCTGAGTTTTGTGGTGGCAGTTCTAACCATTGACCCACCCTCTCCTTCTGGGTAGCTAGAGATTGGTGCCAGGTTGGGGCACTGCAGGGGGCAGCTTTATGCCTGTTCTTGCTTAACATCTTGATCAATTATTTATTAACCAAGTAATAATTGCATTAATTGTAAATTATTAAGCATCTCTTGGCCCGGAAGCAAGGGTGCAGCCAGTTAGCATGTTAATGAGGTGTTTAGGCAGCAGTCTGCAGACAGGCAGGCACTGCCCCCTGTCAGCACCAAGGACAGAGCTGGGTCTGGGAGGGGAGGGCTCAATGCAAGATCAAGGTTAGTGTCAGCTGGGGGGAAGAGCTCTCCCCTCTCCTCCTCCCACTCTTCCCTAGAGCCTCCAGGCACAAAAGGCTGAGCCCCCTTGTTTTCATTTGTCATTTAGGTAACAAGATGGTGAGTTGACTTCAAAGGGTCCCAGACAAATTGTCAGCCAGTGGATGCTGGATGAGTTCTTAGCATTCATGGAGATTCATCTTATGGAGAGGAAGCGGCACCTGCCAAAGGTCCCATAATGATTGTGGTAGATCATGGAATACCTGGAAGGAGACTGAGGTATTAGGATCATAGGAGCATAGATCTGAGAGGGACTTAGAAACCATGGGGTCAAATTCCCTCACTTTACAGATGAAGGAACTGAGGCCCAAAGAGAGGAAGGGACTTGCCCAAGGTCACACAGGTATCAAGTGGAAAGACCAGGATTCAAACCAATGACTTCGTGGATGATACTTGATTTAACCTTTTCATTTGATTGAGGAGTAAATTGAGGCAGAGACAGAGACTGAGAGACACAGATAGAGACAGACACACACTCAGACACACACACAGACACACACAGAATTCAACCTTGGAGGAATCTTGAAGATCAGTAAATAAATGCTCAGAGAAGGGAACTTCCCTCAGGTAATACAGCGAGAGAATGGTGCAGGCAGCTTAGAATCTGGGTCTTTTGATTCCTGGTCCAGGGTTCTGCCTGCTCCCCCAAACTATTCCCCACACCATGAAGGAGCCAGAGAGCCCTACCTTCTGACTTGCCATACCCCAACAAATATATGCAGGTGAAATCCAGGCATAGGGACCCCCCAGAGAGTGATGAAAGGAGAAGTCACAGCCAGGCAGTGAGGAGGGCATGAAGAGGGTGTGTGGGAGGCAAGTCTCTTGCTTAGCCTTAAGACTGGGGCAGGGCTGAGTGAAGGGCTATGGCCCTCAGGAGAGCCAACTCCTTCCCATGCTCTGCTCACCTCTGTGTCTGAGGTGACGTAGGGCTCCAAGGCCCTGCATACCCAATTGCCTTGGTGGGGACCTGAAATCCTCACTTTGCTCCGTCTACCAATATTATTATGTCCATTTCACAGATGAGGAAACTGAGACAAATGGTGAGGTAAATAACAGAGACGAGACTTGAATGAGGCTTCCCCACTTCAAGCTCCACGGTCTTTCTCTTACTCTGCTCTGCCATCTTCCCCACTAGACCAGCGATGACTTGGATGGGCCTTGGCTTGCCATGGCGCAGGACAGATGGGCACCTAGCATCCCCAGTGTTCCCTGGCCCTGGTGACAGCTCACTCTGGCTGGCCCCTCCTCCTCCTCAGTGGAAGGTCACATTGGAGGGGTTGGCTTCCCATCTGAACCAGCTGGTCTGTTTTCCGCACTCAAGGCATGTACTCAAGGAGGGGGCAGTAGGCATGCTGTTTTTACTTAGGAGAGTAATGGAGCCACGAGTTTAGAACTTGGAGGGACCTTGGAGTTCCTCTTGTCCAGCTTCCTTATTCTACAGAGGAGAAAACTGAGGCCCAGATGGGGAGGTGTCTCCACAAGGGAGTGGCAGAGCCAGGATCAATCATTCAACATTTATTAAGTACCTACCAAATGCCAGATAAACACTGGGGAGACACTGACAGAATTGACACCACCCCCTTGAAGATATGATATTCTATTAGAGTCATATGATCATCAATAAATAAACATTTACTAAATGCCTACTATATAGAAAATTTGATGCTAGACTCTGGAGATGCAAGGCAAGAGCTAGATAGTCCCTGTCCTCACGGAGGTTACAGTCCAATGAGTGAGGCACCAGGCTTGTATACGAAGGCTAGAGTGAGGTGGTTGTTTAATTAACCCCACCTCCCTTCAAATAAGTGATAAGATGCCCAAGATTCCCACTCATAGGCTTTAGACAAAGCGTGAGAAAGTCTTTGAAAATCATTTGGTCAGAACGGTAAGCCTGTTAGGTAAGCCTGAGTCCTATCTAAAAGCATCAAGTTAGCTGGAAATGGGAAGTCAGGACAAATCAGCAACATATATTATGTACATACTCTGTGCCAGGCTCAGTTCTGGGAATACAAGTATAAGCAGAAAGGCAAAGAAGCCCTGCCCTCAAGGTGCTTATATTCTTACTGGCAAAGAAAACACATAAAGGGGAGATGAATGCAGAGGCAAGGAAAGGAGATGGTGGAGAAAGTCTAGAGAGTTAGGAGTGAGACTGGGGGAGGAATGAAGTCATGACTGGGATGGGCATCCTCCTGAAAAGTATAGGTTGAAGAGATGTCTATGGCATGGTGGAAGAGTTCCAGAGAATAAGGAGTGTAGCCTGGAGAGAAATGAAGAAATACAGTGCCAACCACATAGTAGGCACTCAGTAGATGCTTACTGAATTGAATTGTTCCAGCAGGGTGAGCAGGGGAGGATATTTTAGCAAACCTCTGAGGACTAGGAGTGAACTTTGGAAGAGATGGGAGATAGTGAAGAGGAGCATTCCCAATGAGTCGAGGTAAGTCCAAAGAAAAGTTTGGCTTACCCCAACTTCCTGCCCCCTTGCTGCCTCTCCACAGGGATAGCCATAACCTGCCATTTTATTAACAACAGCTAACATTCATAGTGCTTACCTCACAGCAGGCTCTGTGACAACCACATCACAATCACAACAACCCTGGACGGCAGGGCTATGTTTATTTTACAGATGAAGAAACTGAGGTAGCCAGAGGTTAAGTGACTTTCCCAGCATCACACAACTAGTAAGTGTCTGAGGCTGGCTTTGAACTCTGTTCTTCCTAGCTCTATCCCCTGCACCTCCTGGCTGCATTACTCAAGTATTTTCAGTAAATTGAACTTTCTCAACCACAAAGAGACCAGAGGTTAACCAGATGTAGATATAAGTGTAAAGTTAGACAGCAAAGTCCAACCTCTGCTTAAATGTTGAGAATTTTCCTAAACTGGGAGCTCAGAGCAATTGTGATTGAGCTCATAATTTTTTATCTAAAATGAACTCCTTAAGTCAGAGGAAGGAACCACCTGAGGAGTCCTTGTATTGCCCCACACCTTAAATCAAGCTCATTATTGTAACAAGATGTTATGAAAAGATATCCAGGGTATTTCCAAAATGAACACAAGGAAGCTTTGGGAAGGGATGAAACTAGATGACTTATACAGTGTTGGACCTGGAGTCAGAGGACCTGAGTTCAAATCCTGTCTATCTTTGTGACTCTGGATAAGTCACTTAAACTTTCTGGGCCTCAGTTTCCCCCTTTGGTGCAGAGGTGTTAAGTGTCTTCTCTAAAGGCCCACAAGTGAGTGGCAGAGCTGGATTTGAGCCTAGGTACTCAGACTCTAAGTTACCATGCTAGGAGTATGTGTATTCCTGACGTGCCCCCTCTTGTTAGTTCTGCTCTATGGGGTCAAGTGCAGTAAGTCTAACACCTCAGATTAGATGCTGGACACTGGAAGCCACGTTCGTATCCCTCCCCCTTCCCGAGTCTTTTCCACGTTTCACACCCGCAGCTCTTCAGACCTACATGCTGTCCCTCTCTGTGCTGGTCACTGACTCTCTTGGGGGCTCCTGCTCTGACTTCTTGGGGGCTCGAGGCTTGGACTGGTCAGTCTTTCCACACCAGGCAGCTGGGGCTCTCATTCTCTCCTCCCCTTCCCTAGTCCTCTGGTCCGATTTGTTTTCAGCATTTAATTAGCACCTCATTACATCCAGGCCTTCTCTCTAAGTGTCTTCTCAGAATAATTAACACATCACCACCTCTGTCTGGAGCCTGCAACTCCTTGCCAAAGCAAAGGGGATGAGTGCCCTTCTCTACCCATTACAGGGCCTGAAGGATGGGGTAGTTTGGAGAACACGGGGTCAGGGAAGGTGGCTTGCTGACTCTTTCTGAGTCTTCCTCATTCTCTAGACCTGCCACTTCCACTCACTGCTCCTAATTCTGCTCCCTGGGATCAAGCATAGAATCATCGAGGACATCCAGTCCAATCCCCTCCTCTGACAGATGGCCCAGTGAGGTAAATAACTTGGCCAGGGGACTTGGCATGGGTATCGGGATGCCACAGCTAGTGCCCTTTGGGTTTTGGGTTGTACCCTCCTGCTTTCCCTATGCAGAAAAAGCCCGAGCCTTTGAGGGATTTTTCCATTCCTGTGCCCAGAAGCAAATTCTCCCTTGATGTCAGGAAAAACTTCATAAGCATTATTGACTGATTGGCTATACAAAGAAAGGGTTAGGGTAGAAAGAATGCTGAACTTCATAACGTGAGAGATTTGGAATTGGAAAGGACCTGAGAAGCCATCTAGTCCATTGGACCAGAGAGGATCCAAAGCCTCTCATTTTATCGGTGAAGAGCTAGAGGCTGAGGAGGGTTAAATGATTTGTCCAGGGTCACTCAGCTGGTAAGTGCCCAAGGCAGGATCTGAATGAAGATCTTCCTGATGCCAAGTCTAGCCCCTCTCTCTCTCCCTACCCCATGCTGCCTTTGATACAGCCCAAAATTGAGTGGACTGCTTGGTGAGGCTGTAGCTCTGCCTCATTTAAGGTCTTTAATGGGAGTGCGGGTGATCACTTGTTCAGTTTATTGTAGAGGAGAGAGATGGCAACCCAGGTCCCTTCTACCTCAGAGATTCTGTCATTCTGTGAATCAATGAATGAAAAAGCACTTACTATGTGCCAAGCTCTGTACAAGGCAGTGAGAATACAAGCCCCTGACCTTGGCAAGCTTAGATTTGTTTTTATTTCTTCGGAGGGGGGAAGGCAGGGCAATTGGGGTTAAGTGACTTGCCCAAGGTCACACAGCTAGTAAGTGTTAAGTGTCTGAGGTCGCATTTGAACTCAGGTTCTCCTGAGTCCAGGGCTGGTTCTCTATTCACTGCACCACCTAGCCACCCCATAAAGGAGCTTACATTCTAATAGGAGAGACCAGCTTGGCTGAAGGTGACCTAGATACAGAGACTTTGGCTAGATATAGGAGCTGGCCTAGATGTGCATGTGTGGGACAGACTATACTCTGGGGGGAATGCTTCTGCCACTTGAGGGACCCCCCTTGAGATATGGAGGGGGCAAGGCAGGAGTTGTAGAGCTGAAAGGGTTACCTCTGTGATTTCCAAGGGGAAGAGGCTGCTGAGAGTAGCCTAGATCTAGTGGACTGGGGGTTGGGGAGCAGAAGAAGTGTAAGGTCTGGTTCTGGGGCAGGGCAAGACAAGAAAGGCGTAAAATAGAAGTTTGAAGATTCATGGGAAGAGAGGGGGAAAGGGCCATGGTCCCCAGGGAGATGAGGGCCTGTAATCGACCTTGAATGGCTTCTGGCTTTTATCTCTGGAGCTCCTCTGTGGAGCACCCCCGTATGGAGCCCAGCAAGGGAAGCAGTGCTTCCCTGAGGATGCCCATTTTACAGACAGGGAAGCTGAGGCTCAGGCTGTGGAAGGCCCCTGTCTGAGGTCACACAGCAGGAAGGAGCAGCCCAGGTCTTTGGACTACACTTGGAGCAGAGCAGCCGAGCAGCCCGTGATGGGTGGCCCTCCTGTGCCACCCTGGCAGGAGCAGCCTGGCGATGCCAGTTTACACTGATTTAATTTAATTACCCAGTTAATGCTTGAGTTGTGAAATTTATGAGGATTGTCATTAGGAAATATATTTCTTTTCTAACATGTTCGATCGCTTGTTTAAGCCTCAAGCTTCATTGGGCCATTCATGACTTGCTGTCTGCCCAGCTCCCTCTCTCTGATGGTCTGCTGGAGATGAGGGTCTAGAGTCACAGCGCTGCCGAACGTCAGAGATCTCTAAAGCCACCAGCTTGGACGGGTCTGGGGTCAGTTCCTACTCTGCCCCTTGCTAGTTTCGTGACCTTGAGCAAATCCCATAATTATTCTGGGCCTCGGACACTTCATCCACACAATGAAAGGGTTAGGATAGAAAAAGTGCTGGGTTTGGGTTCAAATCCTGACTGTGTGACCTTGGGCAAAGCACTTCAGTTCCTCTCTGGTGTATAACATGGTAGAAAGAGCCCCTGTTGGCTGCTCGTCTGCGAGGTAACTGGGTGTCGATGCTCCTCTGACCCCTGCTCTACAACGTCACTAAGAAGGGGTTATTGGCTTCTGCTTCAACCCCCCCCCCCCCCAGTGACCAGAAGCTCATTACCCACCATGGCTTAGTAAACTCTGTAGCCCCTCAGTGCAAAGTGCAGACAAGGCTCTAACAAAGCAGCCTGCTCCATGGTGAGGGCAGCCCTGGCTGTTAGGAAGCCTGACAGCCTTGGACGGAGAGATCCCTGGGAAGAGGAATTTCTCTGAAACCCTGGGGAGATGGAGAATGGGGGAAGAAAGAAGCCCTGATCCCCGTGCCCGAGCCCATCCCAAGTTATGGCAGAGCAGAAAGATTCATCGACTTCTTCCGCCCTCCTTTAAGTGGTCATTGGGCTGCACGTGGAGGAACCCACTCTGGCCTGGCAGCCAGTTCCACTTGTGGACAGCTCTGGTTGGGAGAAGTTTTTCCCTGACATTGAGGGAAAATCCACCTCTGAGGCTCCCATCCATTGCTCTTCATTCTGCCTTCTGAGGCAGGAGAGAAGAATCCCTCCTCCACCGGACGGCCCTGCAAATACTAGCATGTTCCCCCCCACCCCCACCCCATTGTCTTTCCTTCTGATAGCAGGGCTGGAGCTGTTCACCATCTTAGTGGCTCTGGCCATGTCTGACAGAGAGACAGAGAGACAGAGAGAGACACACAGAGAGAGACAGAGAGAGAGAGACAGAGAGAGAGACAGAGAGAGAGACAGAGAGAGGAGAGACACAGAGACACAGACAGAGACACAGACATACAGACACAGAGATAGACACAGGCAGACAGAGACAGAGAAAGACAGAGACAGACAGACAAACAGAGAAAGACAGAGAAAGAGACAGACACAGAGAGAGACAGAAACAGAGAAAGACAGGGACAGAGATAGACACAGAGAAAGAGAGACAGAGAGACAGAGACAGAAAAACAGAGACAGACAGAGACAGAGACACAGAGATAGAGATAGAGACTGACAGAGACAAACAGACAGAGACAGCATCCTCTGAATCAAGGGCAGGATCCCTCTTGTCTGTCATGCTGCACTTGGAGAAGCAGGCTCATTTCCCCCCCAGGTGGGGAGCAGGCAGACCCCCGTGCATCAGCTCTGAGGCTGGAACCCCAGTTGGCCAGTCCTCCTAGTGCAGTGGTGGCCACATGGGGGGCTCTATGGCCACCAGAGACCACTGTGAATGTCATCTCCCACCACCTGGGACCACCATCACCTCTCAGCTTCCTCCAATACTTTAAGGCTTCCAAGCACTTCCATCAGAAGACTCCCTAGAGGCTAGAAGAGTAGTGTTCTTGTTGCCTCCCTCCCCCATTCTACAGGAGAGAAAACTCAGCCTGGAGAAGGGAAGAGCTTTGCCCGTCGGTATGGTGCTGGCACTCAGATGCAGTCTTGCGACCGCAAGGGCCAGTTTTCTGCTCCGTTTTCCACAGGATGGGAGAGCTGGAATGAAGCCCAAGATCCAGCCTCCTCATTTTAGAAATGAGCTCAAGAGAGAAGCATCAAGTGCTTCAAAGTTGCCCAGAAGGTTGGGAGAAGGGCTGGGACTGGAGCCCTGGGCTTTGGCCCCTGGTCCGGGCTGTTGCTACTGCTCTCCACCTTGGCACGGCCCTGACTTCTTCGGGTCTTCTTGTGCTGCCATCTTCACTTACACACCAGTGACGTCCAGGAAAGCTAAGCTCCCAGAAGGCAAGAAGTGGCTGGCTTTAGTTGTTGAATTCATAACTCCATGCCTGGTCCACAACAGGCGTTTAATCGATGCTGATTGAATAAAGCTGGGATAGAATGAGACTGGGCCTGGGAGCATGGAGTGGACCCATACCTAGGGCAGGGGAGCAGGGTCTTGTCCCAGACAGTTCCAAGCTCTGGACCTTACATTTCTTAGGCCCCCACCAGTCTTTATCTCCAGGGCAGGATGGGGGGGGGGCGGGGTTTGGAGAGGATAGGCAGGTCCCAGAAGAGGGCAAAGGACTTGAAAGGAGGGGGAAGGGGGAAGGAAGAGGAAGGGGCGGGCCATTGTACCTGAGGTCCCTCTGTCTCTCCTGGAGCCCCTCCTCCTTCCTTCCCCCGTGGCCCCCGTGGAAGTAGAGGCTAGACTCCTGTTAGACTAGACTGCTTCCACACCCCTGGTCCCTTCCCATTTCTCTTCCCAGTCCCTCTGTATTCCCTGTGGCTGTGACTTTTTTAAAAAACCAAAGCCATAGAATGGCCTGGTTCTGAATTACCTGTGGTCACAAGATGGTGGGATTCCAGAGTTTAGAACTATGAGGCACTTTGGAGAACATCTAGTCCAACGCCCTCTTTCTACAGGTGAGGAAACTCCCCTCCCCTTGGCCTGGAAGTGCCCAGAGATGGGGAGCAGGATAGTCTCTGGGGGCTGTGGAGAGAGAAATGCAGAGACACAAACAATGGAGCCAGAGTCCAGATGCCCAGGTTTGAATCCCAGTCTGCCCTCATGCTCTCCAAGACATCGTATGGCCTAGAAGTGCTGGTCTTGGCCTGGGTGATCCTGGGCAGGCCCTTTGACTATCTCTGGCCTCAGTTCTGGACCATCTGCACAATTAGGAAGCTAAGCTCCTTCCCAGCCCCAAAGCTTTTGATCCCCCGAGTCTCCTGGGAAACCTGTATCAAGGGCCCTGGAATCCCTGAGATGTATCTTCTCCTGGAAGAAAGGCCTCATGGTTCTGCCCCTCTGAAGCCTGGCAGAATGGAGGAATTAGTGGGGCTGGCGATTCAGAAGCCACAGGGCTTGTGGGCATATTAAAAAGTGAGAGAAATACTGGGAAAGGAAACTCAAGTCTTCCCCAAAGGGAGGCAGAAAGAAGAGGGGGTGAAGGCAGGGTGGACAGGCTCAGCAAACACATTGGGGGATTTGAACAACTCTGGAATCCTGGCTTTGAAAGATGAAAGAGCATGAAGACGGGGGGTGGGGGGTAGAGGAGAGCAATAAGGTGGAAGGAAGGGAGGGCACAAGGTCACCTCCGTCTCACTGATTCTTAGTTATTTGGCAAGAAAAGAAGGTGTATAACATGGTAGAAAGAGCCCCCACTGGCTGGCTTCTATAGCCTGCTCTTATTAGATGGGTCACCTTTCCTTCTCTGAGCCTCAGTCTCCTCTTCTGTACAAGGAGGCTATGCTAAATGGTCTTTAGGTTCTCTCTCAGCTCCTAATGTTTATTTCACTTTCACAAACTTTTAACAAGTGCCTACTGTATGCATGACCATAGGCAAGGTGCTGGGTAATACAGATGCAGTATTACTTTGGGTCTATTTCCCTAATTTCCATTCACCTTGGCTGGCTGGATCTGTAGAAGGTGGCAGCTATGACTCTTTCAGGGCTCTGAGAAGCCAGTTTTCTAGTACTATTTCTTTTGAGCCCCCACTGGTCTGGTTTTCATTGATAGTTAGCCTGCCAGAATCAATCAGTTTTCTAGCAAAGGTATTTACTAAAGTGGTATCTTAAAAACTGTTGGTATAAAACATTTTCCCTCAAAAACCTGGAACTCACCATCTCACAAATACACACGGGGTCCAGGGGGAAGAGTAGCCCTGAACTTAGGGTAAGAGGGTTTGTTGAAGGGTAAATGCACAGCTTTGGTTTTGGAAAGTTATTTCTTGAGTACATCACTGCCATTTTCTAGCTCAAGGGGCCATGTTCGTGGAAGCTGCTTCCTTCCTTGTTAGCTATCCTTTATTTTCTGTCTGCGTCAGTGTTTGTCCTCAGTATGTCTCTCTTTTCTAGGGCAACCATCTGTCTGCCCTTGGTATGTTTCTCTACTCTCAGCTGGATGCCTTGTCTCCTGTTGGTCCCTTGTCTCTGTTGATATGGTCAATGGGGTCTAAATATCAGCTGTAAAAGACAGAGGAAGCCTGGTTAGACAGCAGTTTGCAAAAGGCTGAGGTTTGAGTGGTCTGCAAGGCCCTCATGAGCTAGCAAGGAGGCAATCCAAAAAGCCCATGCTGTCTTAGGCTCCAGGCAGGGAGGGGGAGCAGTCAGGAAAAGGGAGGTAATGCTGCCTTCTGCCCTCAGCAGACCTATCTGAAGTATTGGGTTCGGTGTGGATGCCCCACTTTACAAAGGGCATTGAAAAATTGGAGAGGGAGCAACCTGGATGGGAAGAGCCTGGAGTCTATGGCATCAGAACATAGGGAGAACACTGGGGAGGGGGTGGGGTGTGAGAACTGTCAAGTATTTTAAGGGCTGTTGGAGGAAAAATCAGCCTTGTTCCCGTTCGGGATCAGGAGCAATGGGGGTAAATCACAAAGGGACAACTCAGGCTTGTGGTCAGAAGAAACTCTGAGCTGTTCCCTTTTAGAGGTAGTGAGCTCCCCGTCCTTGAAGATCTTCAAGCAGACAATAACTTTTCAGTTATTGTCAGTCGTCACGGTATCTTCACAAATTCAGTGATTCTATCTAAGGAAGTCTGGATGGAGAAGGTGGTAATGGTACCTTGAGAGATGTGCTTTATTGGTCAGAGATGGTATTTTAGAGATTATTTCCAAGCATGGAGGATGGTCGAAGGCAGGCTGAGCAAAGGGGATTTTGAATGGTTTGCCTGGAATGAGAAGTCAGGGCAGAGACTCACATGAAACAGTCCCAGCTCCCAGGGGGTTTTACATTCTATTTGGGGAGACAATAAGGATGCAGAAAAGAAATGCAAGGTCACTGGGGGAGGTGGAGGAAGGCACTAGCAGCTTGGAGGATAAGGAAAGGTTTCATGTGGGTGTCATTTCAGTAGAAGAACAAGATGGAGGGGAGGTGGGAGGGTATTCCAGCTAGTTCAAAGGCATGAAAACTGGGGTACAGAACAGAAAGGTCAGTGTCAGAAAGGTCAACAGAAGATCAGGGTGAGGAAAGTAATGTATAAAAAGCCTGGAAAGGTAGGCTCGGGCCAGGGTGGGAAAGGCTAAATGGAGGTGCTCAACAGGGTTCATATCTCCTTAGGTAACAGGAAGCTTTTGAGGTTTGTTGAGTAGGAGAGCAACCTAGTCAGATCTTCCTTTAAGAGATCTCTTGGCCTTGGGAGGAGGGATAAGGTGGGGGAGGTAGCAATTAGAAGGCAGAAGTCGAGGTGAGAGGGGCTGGACTATGATGGTGCCTGTGACTCTGGAGGGAAGGGGATGGATGGCAGGGTTACTGAGAAGGCAGAAACACTAGATGGGGGCAGAGGGATACAAGACAGTGAAGGGAAGGTTGGAAGATGGGTCAGTTAGAGCTGAGAGGCAGGGAAAGTGGAGATCTGGAGACAGTGTTGGATCTAATGGCTGACATTTGGATTCAAATCTTGATTGTCACTTCCTAGCTGGGTGACCCTGGGGCCTCGGAGCCTTCATATGGGAACACAAATAATTGTATCACAGTTTGGAGCTAGAAGAGACCTTAGGGGTTATGTAGCTCAACACCCTCATTTTGCAGATGAGGAAACTGAGGCGAAGAGATGGGGAAGGGATTTGCTCAAAGTTACACATAGGAGCTTGATTCCAGCACAAGGAGGGCCCTCAGAGGCCATCTAGTCCATCCTCTCCCTTCACTATATAGAGGGGAAAACTGGGGCCTAGAGGAGCTAGTTGACTTGACCAAGGTCTTCAGGTCTCTTGCCCGACCTCCTGCTGGGGCTCGGGCTCTTTACTGGACCAGGAACTGTGCCCAGGGAGGCTGGGGTCTGCTACCTGCATTTCTCCCAGCCACCCCTATCCCTCCTGGGCTTGTGAAGGTCATTCTGCAGGCCCCGGGGCGGAGCGCACCCCACCCCCTCAGGGGCAAGAGCTTTCGCTCTGCTCTCCCCCTGTGGGTCCCTCTGCTTAGTGGGGGTCCCGGCCCCAGCCTCCCACGCCTCCCCCCCCCCCCCCCAGCCAGTTTTCTTCTGGTCGCCTGTAGAGGCCGCCGCCGCTTCAGAAATCGCCGCCCTTTGTCTGCCGCGGCCGTGCCGGGTGGGGCGCGGAGCACAGAAATCTGGGGTTTAGCTGGGGTGTCCTGGGCCCCTCCTGCGGGAGGGTCTCTGGGCCCCGCCCAGGCTGCTCCTCGAGCCCTCCGGAGCCCCCAGCTCCTGGGGCCAGGTGAGCTTCGGGGTCCGCCTCTTCCTCCACCCTCCGCCCAGCCGGGCGCTGCCTTCTTCCCCTCCAGGCTCCGGTGTCTCAGCCTCGGCTGACAGCGATCCCCGTTCCCCCCTTCCCCCGCCCCATCCCCAGCCAGGTCTCAGGCCGGTGGCCCCGCTTTCGGAAAGCTCTCTCCTCCCCTGGGCCGCCGCCTTCTTCCCACGCGGTTCTCTGCCTTTTTCTCCGGCTCTCTCTCTTGGTCTCTTTCCCTCTCCTCTGCTGTCCTCTCCTTTCTCGCTTCCTCTCCCATCTACTGCTCCTCCTCTCTCTGTCTCTCTCTTTTTTTTTTTTTTATCTCTGTCTCTCTGTCTCTGCCTCTCTCTTCTCTCCTCGCCCTCTCCAGCGACCTCTTATCCCTTCTCTCTTCCTCTTTAGTCTCTCTCCTCCGTTTCCTCTCTGGTTCGGTATTACTTTCCTCTCCATCTCTTCCATTCTCCCCTTTCTCCCCTCTTTTTCTCCCCTCTCTTTCATTTGTTCTCCCTTTCTCTCTTTGTATGTCTGTCTCAATCTCTTTTCCCTCCCTCTTCTCTCTCCTTCCCTTCACCCTCCCTCTCCTTTTTCCTCCCTTTCCCCATTTCCCTTGTCCCTCCCTTTCTCTCCCCTCTCTCCCCCTCCCCTCCCTTTCTCCCCCTCCTCCCTTCTGCCCCTTCCTCTTTTCCTCTCCTCTTTTCTCTTCTCTTCTCTTCTCTTCCCTTTCTCTCTCTCTCTCTCTCTCTCTCTCTCTCTCTCTCTCTCTCTCTCTCTCTCTCTCTCTCTCTCTCTCCCTCTCCCTCTCTCCCCCCCCTTCTCCCTCCCTTTCTTCCCCCTCCTCCCTTCCCTCTCCCTCTCTCTCTCTCTCTTCCTCCTCCAGCCGGTAAATCCGATCCAGGCGGATTCCTCTCACGTCAAACCACATGATCCCATAAAACATTCATCCCCTCTCCAGCCCGGCTAGGAGCCCGCATCCTTCGCCGCGCGTCCCGCCCGTCAGCCCGCCGCGCCCGGCCCCCAGCCCTGCTCACCTGGACACTCGGGCCACCTACCGAGAGACGGACAGGAAGTCCGAGGAGCACACAGACCCACAGAACCGCCCCCCCCCCCCCCGCCCCTGCGTCTCTCCTGGGAGCAGGAGCTGAGCTTCGGCCGAGACTCGGCCAGGGCTGAGGGTCACCGCGCCCCCTCCCTCTGTCCCTCCCTTCATCCCTCGGCGCCTCCATCCTTTCCTCGCTCGCTGCATCCCTCTCTGCATCCCTCCTCCGTTCCCTCGGTCCCTCTTCCGAGCCTTCCTCTTTCCCTCCCGCCGCGGGAGTCGCCGCCGGAGCCGGAGCCTGGATGCGGACCCCGGCCCCGGGGCGGCTGCGCCTCCTTCGCCCGCCCAGTGGCCCCCGCGGGCCCCACGTGCCCGGCGCCGGGCCCCCGCAGCGGCCGGCCGGACGGACCTTCTGCCCCAGCCGCGCCGCCGCCGCCCCGGCCCTAAGATGAAGAGGGCGTTTGCCGGAGGTGAGTGAGCCCAGGAGCCCGAGGGGGAAGCATAGACCAAGGGAGGGACAGAAGAAAGGAGGGATGGCGGGGCGCGCCTGGCTGGGACAGGCAACCAGCCCTAGACCCGGGGGAGGGGACCTGGGGCCCGGCCCCCTCCGGTGTGTGCGCCTGCTGGGCTCCGCAGTGCCAGGTTGGGGCAGGGGGCGTCCGAGCCAGCGCGACTCTCCCTGGGACAGATCTGAGGCTGGGACTGGGGCTGGAACAGATAGAGCCCGGCCTGGGATTGGAGCTGAGACAGTCAAAGATGAGGTGCAGGCAGGGTCTGGTACTGGGGCTGGGGCAGAGGCCGGGTCCGGAAGAGGGAGAAGACCAAGGCTGGGACAGGCTGGGCAGTGGCTGGGCCTGGGACACGGAAAAGGGGATCGGTCGGTGCTAGGAATGGGATTGAGGCTGGGTCAGACAGGGACCGAGGCTGCAGCCAGCGCTGGGACGCGACTAGGGCTGGGAGCTGAAAGCGGGACAGGGCTAAGGCTGGGGCTGGGCCAAGCTGGGGCAGGGCCAGGGCCAGGGACAGGGACAGGTTCTGGGTTGGAGAGGTGGGGCGAGGGTAGCTCGTAGTGCTTTTTCCCCAGACTCAGCCACAAGTCCAGCCCCGGGGGAGTCGGGGTGGGGTGGGCGCCCGGGACTGGGGGAGGGAGCGTTGGGGATGGAGGGGAGGGAGCAGGAAGGGGGGGGGAGGTGCGTCGGCGCAGGTAGGCAGGCAGACAGGCAGACAAAGTTCTCTGCTCGCCGAAGTTTGGCAAAGCTTTGGTCAAATAGCTGGGTGGGAAGAACGGAGCTGTGCTGGAGAGAGAGAGAGAGAGAGAGAGAGAGAGAGAGAGAGAGAGAGAGAGAGAGAGAGAGAGAGGTGGCGTGCAGGGCCCAGAGGGGGCTGTGGGCCGCCAGGGGGGTGGGTGCGGTTGCGGTTGCGGTAGCCAGACTAGAAGAGCTCGGGTCACCCGCGGGGCTGGCGGAGTTCAGCTTTCTCGCGCTATCTCTGTCAGTGGTGGGCCCGGCCCTCCTGCCTCTCAAGAAGCAGGCTGCTGCTGTCTGGCTTTTTGCATGCTTGTTCTTCCCTTCCTCTCCTTTTACTACCCTTCCCCTCTCTTTTCCCTTCTTCTCGGTCTTTTTCCTCTTCGTTCTCCCCTTCTTTTCTTCTTCCCTCTCCTCCACCTCTCCCTTCTTCCCCTCCTCTTCCCTTTCTCTCCCTCCTCCCTTCCCCTTCTGTCCCTCCCTTCTCTGCCCTTTTTCTTCCTCTCTTTTCCCCTGCTTCCTTAGCTGTTTTCCTCCTCCTCTTTCCCCTCTTTCCCCCCTTCCTAACCCAGTGGTGCCTAAATGGGGAAAGAGAACAGGAGCTCCAAGGGCCAGGCAATGATTGGGTTTGTGGAGAAGGAGGTGTCGCTCTCCTTTTCAATGAAGGGGTTAATGGGCTGAGTCTACTGGAACCTGCAGGCGCTGGAGAGCAGGGTCGGGCCATGGTTCCTGCATCAGGGGCGTCAGTCTCAGGACTTCTCCCAGGAAGGTCCTGCGGGGCACATTTTAAAGGTATGAGGGTGAAACTCACCCTGGAATTGCATCAGGAACTCTCTGTCTACCTGCATTTTCCTTTTGGAATCAATCTCGGTTGATGGTTTCCCAGGCATCTGTCTCCCCGGGCTTGGGGAGAATATGTAGGAGGGGGAGGGGACTGAGAACCTGGAGGGGCTTGCAGGGTGATGCTCCTATCTCCATTGGCACTCTGGGCTGGCTTGGAGAGGCTTGAGACATTGACCGGCTCTGGGCAGGGAAGCTATGGGTGGGAGAGAGAGGAGAGGAGGGTTGGGGAAAGGAGAGAAGAGGAGCCTTGGCCTTCCTCTGTCAAGCAGGACCCCCATGTGACCTCTCTGGTGGGGGGGAGGAGAATGGTTGGAGGAGACTCCGATGAGAAGGGTGGAGGCTTCCTCTTAGGCTGCCTGCTGGCAGACTTGCATTGTCCCCAGTGGCTTGCCAGGCTGGAGAGAGAGAGAGAGAGAGAGAGAGAGAGAGAGAGAGAGAGAGAGAGAGAGAGAGAGAGAGAGAGAGGCACGGAGAGGGAGACAGAGATGCCCAGTGCCCACCCTTGAGGGGTAGTGTCATGCATCAGGGAGAGTCTGGATCTGCAGCAGCTACATGGGGCTGTCCATATGCCGAGAGTCGAGAGTGGGCTGGAGTGTGTAGGGCGGGGAAGGGGGGTGGAGTCCAGCTCCTTAGAAGGCTGTGAGAATCTGGGACTGAGGGTGCTCTGGAGTGAATTTGCCTTGAACTCTGGAGGGCCTGGCCTCTGTCCCTCCCTTCCTCCTCCTTAACCAGTGCCACAGATTGGTATGTGAGACATGATAGTACACAATGGCAGGGTTGTAAGAAGGTAGAATAGTCTTCAGAACAGTTCTGTTCAGAACGTCACAGGGGAAGAGTAGAGGTAGTACTGTGCCCAGCTCCGGGGAGGACCTCGGCTCAAATCCCCATTCTGCCACAGGCTCTCTGCGTGACTTTGAGGGAGTCTCTTTCTCTCTCTGGGCCTCAGTTTCTCCCTGCAATGACCTCATCTTCTCTTCTAGCTGTGCATTCTGTTATTGGAGACAAATGTCTCAAAGTGTAGGGTTTGTAGCTTTTCTGAGGAGTGTATCCCCTGCCCCCCAGTCCAGTGCAGCTCCATACACTAAGCTCTCTGCACTAGCCTTGTGACTGAAAGCCCCCAGTGTCCATAGATGCTTACAACCCAAGAGCTCTCTCACCCTCTCCCTCCTCTCTCTTTCACACCACACACACACACACACACACACACACACACACAATGTACCCCTTCCCTCTTTCTCACACCACATACACCCCCACATACACACCCACACAATGGGCACCTCCCCTCTCTCTCTCTCACACACACACATCCAACACACACACACACACACACACACACACACACACACACACAATGTGCACCTCCCCTCTCTCTCTCACACACACAGTTAGCCTCTCTCCCCTTTCTCACCTCTCTCACCTCTCTCTCCCCCGACCCTGCTCTATAGTTGAGGATTCCCCTCTCTCCCTTCCCCACCACTTCATCTCCCTCTATCACCTGCCTGCTTGCCTCCCACCTGACTAGGATGTCAGGGACTGTTAGTCTCTGACTTAGAACAAAGAATATGAAGCCAAGAGACCCAGGTTCTAGTATGGGTTCTGCCATCTGTGTGACTTTGGGCCCCTGCTCTAGCCTTCCCCTCGTCTTAAGAATGAGATGATTGGATTCAAAGGTTTCTAACATCTTTACCAGCTCCGACTTCCAATGCCCTTCCCAGCTCGGATACTCTGTTCCTTGTTCCAAGGTTCTCATCTCTGACAGTCTCTGTTCTGGCAGCCCCAACATTCCATGTTCTAAGGGGTCTCCCATCGCTGACCTCTGTTCTAAGGTCTCTCTCAGCCATAACATTAGATGTTCTGACATTCTGTGTTCTCACTGAGCTCTGGCATTTTGTGATTCTCTTCCACATTCTATGACCCATAGCTATGAGGGGACACGGTCCAACATGTGCACACACAGAGTTGCCCTGACAAGTCCCGCTCCTGGGCTTGCACCTGCCCTCCGCTCTCAGCACATGAACCCCCTTCACCTCCCCCTGCATGAGGTTTCCCTGCTATTCCCCTCGTTTTTCCATTGGGGGCCTCAGAGCAGCAGCTGAGTGCCTCCTGGCCTCCGGAGATGGGCAGCTTCATCCTTCTGCTCTCCTTCCTGGCACGGGGGACATGGGGAGCTGCCCCAGCCTGGGGAGCAGCCTTGGCTGCTGCTCTCCTGCTGGAACAAACAGCGCCTCCCACCGTCCCTCCAGCCCTCCCTTTCCCCTTTCCCCTTTCTCTCCCCCTCTGCCTTGCTCACCCTCAATAACAATCTCCACTTAGCTGTCTGGGTGTGTGCTCTGCGGCTGTAGCCTGCGGCAGACAGAGGCAGCCCACCTTGATGGTGCCTGGTGCCTGGCACCTGGCAGACCAGCCTGTAATGGACTGGCTGGGGGGTGTTGGGTTTCACCAGGTCTCAGTCCCAGGAGCGGGCTCTGGGAAGGGGGGGAGGAGAAGGAGGAGGAGCAGGAGGCAAGGGGAAGAAGGAAGGGGAGGAGGAGGAGGAGGGGGAGAAGGAGGAGGGGGAGGAGGAGGAGGAGGAAGAGGAAGAAGAGGAGGAGGGGAGGAGGAGGAGGAGGAGGAAGATGGAAAGGAGGAGGAAGAAGAGGCAAGGGGAGGAAGGGGAGGAGGAGGAGGAGGGGGAAGAAGAGGCAAGGGGAGGAGGAAGAGGAGGAGGAGGAAAAGGTAAGGGGAGGAAGGAAGGGGAGGAAGAGGAGGAGGGGGAAGAGGAAGAGAAGGAGGAGGGGGAGGAGGAAGAGGCAAGGGAAGGAAGGAAGGGGAGGAGGAGGAGGAGGAGCAAGGGGAAGAAGGAAGGGGAGGAGGAAGAGGAGGAGGAGGAAGAGGTAAGGGGAGGAAGGAAGGGGAGGTGGAGGAGGAGAGCTTCTTCACCAGGTTTGAGAACCTGGCTGGCCTGGTCCTGCCCTGGGTTTTCTGGGTCTAGCTGCCAGCCAGAAGGTGTTTGACTTAATTCCTGGGACTGATGGGCTCCTAGGACTGAGAGCATTGAGGGAGCTGGAGTATGAATCTCTCCTTTGTAGAGGGGAAATTAATACCCAGAACAGGAAGTTCCTCGATCCTGCTGCACTGTTGTGTCTCGGGGGTTGTTGGGGGTTAGAAGAGACCCCAGCTGACCTCCCAGGCAGCGCCTCCCTCCCCTTCCCCAGCACCCACTTCTCCGAGATAGAAACCCACAAAGGCTTCCAGGTCTGCCTCTGACACTCCCCACCAACCCTGGTGACCTTGGGCCAATAATGCCAGCTCCCTTGGCTTCTTCACCCAGAGCTGGGTGGCTTTGAGGTTCCTTCTAGCCCTAGAGATGGGACTTGGCTTAAGGCTCCTCTCTGCCAGTGACTTGGGGCAAGGCACTTTTCTGATCTTCGTGGTCTCCAAGGAAAGGGTGAGGCACAGCAGTGGTGGGCGAGGTCATTTCCAAGGTCTCCAGAGGCCAGTGGGCTCCAGGCCATAATTCTATGTTCCATGCCATTCATTTATCAAGGCTTTGCTATGCCATGCACCATCCTATAGTATACAAGAAACAAAGTGACGTTCTGCTGGGGCTAGGGCATGTGTGCGTGCATGTGTGATCGAGAGAAGACAGAACACCACAGGAACATCTTTCTAGGTAAGTGAATCCCCATAGCCTAGAGAAGGTGGGAACATTCAGGTTTGGGCTGATGGTGGTGATGAATGGTGCCTGGGCTGAGCCTTGAATGTTGACATGGATTCTCAGAGGGGGCTTTGAAGAGGGTTTTAGGCATGGGGCTAAGAAGGGACCTTGAGTTGAGGGAGTGACCAGCAGCTCATTTTGATTTGTTGACTAGCCAAAGGTCTTTCCCTCTTCTGGCATGCTATGTTCTAGGTTCTTAGGACAGAGGCATCAGGAAACATTGGAATGAACTCCCTGTACTAGTGTGGGAGGGCCTGGGTTCAGCTTACCCTTGCCATGATTTGACTGTGAGAACTGGACAAGTGTCTTTCCCTCCAGGGCCTCAGGCTTCTTCTGTGAGATGAGGGCATTGTCCTTGAGGGCCCAGGATGGGGGACCCCTGGCCTGAGCCAGGCCTACTGTCTTTACCCTAGGATCCTTTCCAGAAGCTGCCTGCTGGGAGGGAGAGAGGGAAGGAGCAGGGCAAGCTATAATCAGCCTCAGCCTCGAAACTCAGGGCTGGAGGAGGAGAAGGCACATTTTAAATAAATCAAATCAATGAAATAATTGCATGTGTGTGTGACAGTTAAAAATAGGCATTGAGCTGAGACCACACACACACACACACACACACACACACACACACACTCTCTCTCTCTCTCTCAGATTGGCTGCCAGTGACCTGTAGGACCAACTGGGAACTCCTGGGCTCTCAACTGAGGCTCCCCAAGAGCTGGGAGGTCAGGGTTCCCCAAAGGATGAGGGGCTGGAAGTCTAGCCCACCCCCTTCCATGGCCTAGGGCCATGAGGATGTCCCAGCAGGTTGCCACACTTCTGGGGCTGAAAGGGAGTTCAGCGCATCTGTTTGGATACATCGCCAGCCCCTGCTTGCTCTGAGGGGCCAGTCTGATGCCCCATTTCCCTCTTGACCACCCCATGTCCCCCTGCCACCCATCTCTGTGAACAATCTTCCTCACAGGGGAGCCACCCCACTCTGCCGCTCATTTTGGTTGGGAACCTAACATAAGCGTGTGTGTGTGTGTGTGTGTGTGTGTGTGTGTGTGTGTGTGTGTGTGTGTGTGTGTGTGTGTGTAATGCCTCATCCACAAACCTCCAGGGTGGGAATGAGATTCCCTGTCTCTCCCTGTCTCGGTAGTTCTTTCTCTTCATCTTTCTAGTTCTGTCTCTGTCCCCATTTTCCCCTCTCATATCTCTCTCCTTCCTTTGCCTCTCTTTTTCTCATCTCCTACCCCTGTCTGTCTCTCCCCATTTCTTGGTCTTCCTTTTTCTTTTATTTTTTAAAGTTATTTTATTTTATTTCTTAATTTTTTGGAGGGGGTAGGGCAAGGCAATTGGGGTTAAGTGACTTGTCCAAGGTCACACGGCTAGTAAGTGTTAAGTATCTCAGGCTGGATTTGAACTCAGGTCCTCCTGACTCCAGGGCTGGTGCTCTATTCACTGTACCACCTAGCTGCCCCAATCTTCCTTTTTCTTTCTCTGGGAATCTTTCTGGTGGATGGATAGAGCCAGGAAGTCCCCTGGATTTCCTACAGCTTGGACTCTAGGGGAACACTGATGAAAGCACCCATCCTGGGGTATCACTGTAAGTGTGGTGGGGGACAGGGCCCCCACTGCTTGCACTTTCTTCTGTTGACTGGGAGGAGACTTATCCCCCCATTCTGGGGGGCGGCCCTTTGGGTTTAGGGGCTCTTTCTCTTGTGGATGTCTCCCAGCTTGGTGGGATGAGAGTGGCAGGTCTCAGGACCTGGGATGAGGGGGGTACAATTCTACCTCGCCTCCATCCCTTCTGCTCTGGACCCTTCCAGCAGCCTCCAGCCCCTGCCTTCTCCAACCCACACAGTGGCCAGATTTCTAGTCACTCTTTCCTATGAGTGAATGTCTGACTCGTCACCTCCCCTCCTCCCTCCTCTCATTCAAGATTCTTTAGTGTCTCCCTTCAGGATAAAGAGGTAAAAAGAACAGAAAGGGCTGACATTGACCTGGCTTTAAGGTTTACAAAGTCTTTTACATTCACAATCTCATTGGAGATAGGTACTTATTCCCATTTCACAGGTGAGCAAATGGAGCCTCAGAGATGTCACTCCCTTCTCTGTCTCTCCAGCCTTTTCTCATCAAATGCCCCTAATGGTAACAAGTCCTGCCTTTTCATTTTTATTCTGGTGTCCCCAGTGCCCAGACAGTGCCTAACGAATAGTAGGCCCTTAAAAAATGCAATCCTATTGGTCTGATCAGTTGATGGCCATTCTGTCTGTGCTCTGGAAGGTTCCCCCTTCCCCTCCCCCATGTCTGGAATGGCCTTCCCCCATTGGCCCCTTTCCTCCAGGAAGCTCTCCTTGCTACCTCCCTCCCTGGCTCCTCACACTCCTTGGGGTCTTCCCTTTGCCTGGTGCTGCTGGATCCCTCCTTTGCCTCCTCAGAAGCCAGCCTTGAGTTCCTTGGGAGCTAAGCCTCTGTGTTCCTTCCTTTGCAAGGCCAGTGCCCAGTGCCAGGCCTAACGCCAGGAGGTGATTAATAGATGTCTGCTGAAACGAATCAGGGACTGGACCCACTGATCCGCAGCCAATTTTTACCAGTCTGCAAAATTGTTACCTTCAAAGGGTCTTACCTTTAAAAGCCTATAGACTCAGGAAAGTGCCTTCTCCCTGGGGCCCGATCCCTCCACTCCCTCTCTCCCTCCCTCCCTCCCTCCCTTCTCCTCCTTGGCTCCCCAAGGGGAGGCTGGGACAGCACAGAGCCCTCCCAGGTGGGGAAGAGCCTGAACAGTATGGTTCTGCCTTAGACTCCTTGAGGCCAAGGCCTGCTCACTTTTTTCCAGCTTTGTAGTCCCAGTGGAGCCAAGGTCATTATACACAGGAAGCACTTAATACATGTTTGGTGGATTGGGTTGGATTGAATTGAATTGCATCTAAGCCTGGACGATCATCCTAAGCCTCTGCCTTTTCTGCTTCTGTGCATTCTATGCATGCAAGTGTGTGTGTGTGTGTGTGTGTGTGAATGTGACTGCATATGTGTGCACATATGTGCATGTACTACATACATGTAGAGGCTCATGAACATCCGTGTATGCAGGACATGTGCACACCACATGCATGTGCACACACACCTGCTCACATGTGTGCATGTTTGTATGAGTGTGCATATGTGTGCCCATGCTTGGGGTGGTTGGATAGTTCCCTGCACACCTGAGGATCATGGGATTGTGCACAATAGGACAGGATTGGCCAAGGGTGGGGGGGCTCTCCTTCCTCATCTCCACCTCCTCCAGGAAGCCTTTCCCAGCCCCTCTTCATTCCAGCCCCTTCTCCCTGCTGATTGGTTCCTACTTATCCTGGATGTGTTTGTTTTCATGTTGTTCCCCCCATGAAACTGTGAGGTCCTTGAGGGCAGGCCCTGTCTTCTGCTTCTTATTGTGCTCAGCACAGAGATTGGTCCTTGGCAGGTGCTTAATAGATGTTTATTGACCGATTGACTGATCTCCTGCTGTGTGGCCCCTCTTCTGACTGGTGAATCCCTGCCCAGGACCATGATTTGTGAAGAGCCAAGGCTGTTCATGCTCGCCACTTTTCCTGCTCTGTTTCTGATTCTGGAGTTTTTCACCTTCCCCCTTCCCCTTCTCCCTCCTGCTGTCCAGCTCTGCCTTCTAAGCGGTGTCTTCCCACATTAGAACATTAAGTCCCACAGCAGAGGTGCCATCTTGGGTCCGAGTCTCCAGCTCTTAACATCGTGCCTCGAACATACTTAGTGATTATTAAATGCTCTCTCTTTTTCTTTCTTTCTTTCTTTCTTTCTTTCTTTCTTTCTTTCTTTCTTTCTTTCTTTCTTTCTTTCTTTCTTCCTTCCTTCCTTCCTTTCTCTCCCTCCCTCTTTCTTCTCTCCTTTCTTTCTGTCTCTCTGTCTCTGTCTCCTTTCCTGTCTCTCCCATCTTCTCCTTTCTTCTCTGTCTCTCTTCCTCTTTCTCCCTATCTCTATCTCTCCACCTCTTTATCTCTCTTTCCTTTTCTTCTCTCTCTTTCTCTTCTCCTTTCCTCTTCATTTCTTTCCCTTTCTCTTTCTTTTCTCTCACTTTCTTCTTCCTTACCTCGCTGTTCCTCTCTGTCTCTCTCCCCCTCTCTCCTTGTCTCTGTCTGTCTCTCTTCACCTTTCTTTTCCCTTTCCTCTCTGCCTCTATTTTCCCCCTCTTCTTTGCCTCTCTGTCTCTCTCTCCCTTCTTCTCTCCCTCTCCCCTTCCATCTCTGTCTCTCTCTCCCTCTCCCTCCTTCTCCCCTCTCTCCTTGTCTCTTTGTCCCTCTCTGTCTTTGTCTCCCCCTCCCTCTCTCCCTCTCCATCTCTGCCTCTGTCTCTCTCCCTCTCTCTCTCTCTTTCTCCCTTCACCATCTGGCCCCAGCCTACCTTTCCAAATGTAATAAGCTCAGAGGACACATGGAGATGTGTTGTGGAAACATCTGGGGAGAGAGGGCAGGCTTTCAGCAGGATTGAGTGGGTCCAAGGTTCCTGGCCTTGTGCCTGTTGCTACTGTTGGGGACCATTGTGGCCTCGCTGCTCGCTCCGAGTTTGTTGAAGGAGTTGGGAGAATTCAGCTGGGAGAAGAGAAGACTCAGGGGGAGAATGACATCCATCTTGAACCTTCTGAGGGCAGAGCCAGGAGCTATGGAGGTCAGGAAGGCATCCTCACAATGAGTGCTGTCCCAAAGTGGCTGCTTTATGGTGCAGTTGATAGAGCCCTGGGCCTGGAGTTTAGGAAGACCTGAGCTCAAATCCTACTTAAGACCCTGTGTGACCTTGGGCAAGTCACTTCACCTCTGCCTGCCTCAGTTTCCTCATCTGTAAAATGGGGGATAATAGCACCTTCTGTGAGGGTCAAATGGGAAAATATTTATAACGAGCTCAGCAAAGTGCCTGGCATCTAGGAGGAGCTTAACAAGTGTTAATCTCCGTTCTTTCTCAGTAGGTCTTTAAGCTCTGTGACTACTGGTCAGGATACCGGGGATGGAATTCTTGGCTGCGTTCTGTGTTTGAGTCCCAGCTTGCCTTACTCTTACAAGCATCGTGCATTCCCTCTCTGGGACTCAGTTTCCCCCTCTGTAAAATAGGAGGAGGCTCCCCTGAGAGGATGGATGGGAGGGGCCTTAAGAATTGGAGGCTCTTCTTTGGCAGAGCTGGACAGGGACTCAGCTGCCCACGCCATTGCCAGGGGCTGGGGTGCTGGTCTGCGTGTGACTCTGGGTGGTGGAGGAAGGCTTAGTATAAATACAAAATGCTGAGCTCTAGACTCTCCCAAACTGAATGCTTCATGGCGCCTGAGAGTTTGGAAAGCTGCCTGAGGGCCTTCGAGGTGGAATGGGGGGGCAGGCTGGCTGGCATCCTTATGGTACCTCAGGACACCTGCCCAGCATCAGGCTCATAGAACCTTTTATGTGGTTGGACAAGAGGCAGAAGTCACCCCTAATGGACCCAGGGCTTTGGGGTCCCATCAGCTCCTCATATCCCCTCCCTCCCTCCTCCCCTTTCCTGTCTTCTTTTTTCCCTCCCTATTTCTTCTATCCTTTCTATTCTCTCTCTTATCTCCTTTCCTACCCTCTTTCTAATTCTTTCTATCCTCCCCTTTTTCTTTTTTCTTATCTTCCTCTGTCCCCTCTTTCACTCCCTCTGTTATTCTCATTCACTTTTTCCTCTCCCCCCTTCTTCCCCCCTCCTCTCTCTCTTTTTCCCCTTCCCAATTTCCTTTGTTCAATAAAGCAGGTCCTAGGTTTTTGAGGCTCCTGCTTCCTCCCTCAGTCTTTCACTGTGGATTTCCTCCATCCTTCAAAGAGCATATGGTTATGGGAGCTAAGGCTATTCTGGCTGGAGGCCCAAGAAAGGGTTTCTGGACATCCTCAGGGAATCAAGCTCTCTTCCTGTTGGCACCTAGGTCAGCTGCCCTAATGAATACAGGCAGTGACCCACTTTAGTCTCTTCAGGGTGGGGTGATCATTGGGAGTTCACACTTCCATACTCCCTTTCTTCCTGTGAAGACTCAACAGTCTTTGGGTGTTGGGAGGTTGGGGGTGGCTGTCATGATGGCCACAGAATCTCAGAGCTTGAAAGGTGAGGCCACAGACAATTTCTACAACATGGCCAGCCTATGCTTGAATACCTCCAGTGACAGGGAGCTCACTATCTTACAAGACAGCCCCTTGATATTGTTCTGAAGGTTAGGAAGGTTTTCCCCCAGATATCAAGCATAAATGTGTCTCTTTCTGGTTTGGACCGCTGTTCCCTTTTCTTGTGCCTGGGGACGAGCAGAATGAGGCTGACCTTTTCCCCTTATGAGAGACCTTCAGTTACTTAGAGACAGTTGTGGCATCCATTCATTCAATGCCTATGGCAGAATCTCCAATGCTGGCCTCCTTTCTTGTTGCCTCTCTTTGAACATGGATAAGTTGATGGTGTCATCTCCCTGGACAGAGGCAGATGTCCCTCCAGCTTATCAGCTGAAATCTTCCTAAACTGTGGCACCCAGAACTGCACAGGATATCTTCAGAGGCTTATAGATTAAGTCCTGGAAGAGACCTTCAAGGCTGTCTAGTCTCACGTCCTTGATTTAAGAGATGGAGAAACTGAGGCATAGACAAATCAGGTGACCCACCCAGGGTCACATCTAAGTGTCTGAAGTGGAATTTAAACCCAGATCTTTCTGACCCTTGGGCTGTTACTTCTCTAGATATGAATTGCTTAATGTGGGGTCTTTATGCAGTTTAAGATCAGATGAATGAATCTGGTTACCATATTGAACTTATATTCACCTTGAGAATGTAGTCTACTAAGACCCCCAAGAACTGGGTCTAGCCATGCCCTTCCCATCTGCACTTAGGAAGTTGATTTTATGGACCCAAGTGCAAGACTTTACATTTCCCCCTAAAAGTTGTATCTCTCTGGGGGTTTTCTTGGGAAGCAGGTTTTCATGGTTCCTATTTCCCATGAGCCTTGATGGAAGGTTGAACCTTAGCCTCTGATGGGAGATGGACAGTAAGGATGTTATCCAACTCTGTAGAGCTAGGGAGGGAAGAGTGCCATTGAGTAAGGAGTAGATAAAGGTTTGGGGAATGAATGAGTGAACTGGATATCTGCAGGCTTGGGGCTGGGGTTCTTGCACTGGTGAGAGGTGGGCTGATGGGTTGAGGGGCTCCATGAGATAGTTGCCAACTCTAAGGGTCCAGTTACCCAGGGCCCTAGTAAAGGTTAGTCTTCCAGGCATCCTCTGGAGGAGGGGAGACCCCAGGGTCAGGTCAGGGCAAGCCTGGCCTGGCACATTTCATGACACCCTTGTCTCTGCTCCCGTTCCATTGGAAGACTCTGCTGGCTCAGAATGCCAGGAAAGAAGGTCTGGAGCTCTGCTGTTAACCTATGCCCCTTGACCCGCTCCCCCTTGTCAAAGCAATGCCTGGCCTGATGGAGCCCAGGCCCAGCTCCGTGGAAGGTGATTCAGGAGTAGAAGAGGCCTGGCTGCCCTGCTTCCTGCTGAGGCCATTGGCAGGCCCACCAGATGCCTCTTTCTGAGTTGGCTACCACCAGGAATCTCTTTGGACTGAAGGCTGCTGAGACTTCAGTCTTTGGTCATCAAAAACCATATGCATGCTTTCCACACCCAGAGAGCCTTAAGAGGCAACTGATTTCTTTCCTAGCTTTCAAAGGCTGGGCTTTTGCTTAGCACTCAAGACCCTGGCCTGAGCTAGCTTCCTTCCTCCCTCTCTTCCTTCCTTCCTTCCTTCCTTCCTTCCTTCCTTCCTTCCTTCCTTCCTTCCTTCCTCCCTTCCTTCCTTCCTTTATTTTTTTCTTTCACCCCCAAACATTCATTAACCACATACTGTGGTTTCTTCCTTCCCCCTAAAAACATTTTTTAAAAGTACGTACTGTGTGCAGAACACTATGCTTGGTGCTAGGTGAGATACTAGATCTAGTACCTGCCCTCATGGTGTTTATAGTCTAGTGTAGGGATAAACCACCATTATAGATAACTGTCACCATTAACAATGATAGTCCAATACAAGTGTGAGATGCAATGTGAGCCTTTTCATGTTGGGAGGGCCTCTAGTAGCACTTGGTTCGATCCAAGCCAAGGCCACCCCTCCCCACCTATTCCATGCCTCAGGCAAAACTTGATAGGACTAGCTGTTCAGGTTGAGTCCATGGTCTGGGTCAGTGGAGGGAATTTTCCCACTGGGAGTTCCTCATGGTCCCCTCCCCCCCAAAAGGGGGTTGGAGAGGGGCAAGTTGGGGAGCTCTGAGTGGAGGTAGTACCTTATATCTTGGAAAGGTGAGTGAGATGAAGGTGTGGTCTCCTGGAAGGGGGAGGTGCCCTGGGAGCTGGGCCTTCCAGACTGGGGGGAGGCATGTAGGTATATTGGGACTTGACCCTCTGAGCCTCTGATGGTGCGTCTGGGCTCACAGGGATTGTGCCTTTGAGGATTAGGGGAAAGTACCTCGATGGAGAGCAGGGCAGGGGGGCTGCTCTCTCCTGAGGGTTTGTACTGGAGGGGGGGGTGGGGGGAATGAAAAAAATACTATGCAACTCTAGCCTCCTGGGCTCTCCCGGGGCTTGGAAATGCCAGGGCCCCAGAATGTCAGTGCTACACTCAGGGAAAACCAGCAAGATCCACAGAGTGGTTGACCTACACTCATGGACTGTTCCGCCTTTGCACAGAGAGCATTTGTCTGAGATATTGAAGGCGAAGGGGCTGCTGTTGATGGGGTCCCCAAACCCCTTAGCCTTTGAGAGAATTTTGTTATTTCTGGACCCAGAAAGCCTTTGGATTTAGGGAGCATCTGGCCACAGTGTCTGGGGTTTCCAGGAAGACTTTCTGAGGGGCTGTTTTTTAAAAATGTATTTCCTCTTCCTACCCTGTGACCCCAAGTAAAGCACCCCGGGGAACTGTGTACTATGTGCAGATTTTCTCAGACTCAGGCATCCTGTCTGCCATGACTCTGCTTAGTAATTTAGTATCATGTGTCAGAATTAGCTCTGCTTGCCTTTCTATTACCTGAAGTCCATGAGGACAAGGATATGACCTATCTGGGAGGGTAAGCACAGGGAGTTCTGGACTGGGAGGACTCAGGGTTGACACTGTATACTCCTGAGCAAATCCTTGTACCTCTCCAAGCCTCAGTGTAAATTTTACCTCTGTAAATGGAGAGCCAAGTTGAACCAAAGGAAATATTCCCCAACCCTGGAATAGTAGACATGTCATAAATGTAATGCCTCATGCTCTAGACTGTTGATAAAATCTAGATGGTCCGTGCACTACTCACCTCACTGGCTTCATAGGTTTGTAGCATCACACATCCAGAGCCAAAAGGGACCTCAGTGGCCTTCTGATTCAACTCTTTCATTTTACAGATGAGGAAACTGAGACCTAGAAAGATGAAAGGAATTAGGATTGTTGATTTAGAGCTGGAAGAGAACTCTCTCTGGTCCCTCAGTGTATAGATGAGGAACCAGGTCCAGTGTGAGGAAAGCCCTTTGTAAATACTGCCATACTAAATTGGGTTTTTAAAAAACTTTTTTTGGGGTGGCTAGGTGGTATAGTGAATAGAGCACCAGCCCTGGAATCAGGAGCACTGGAGTTCAAATCCAGCCTCAGACACTTAACACTTACTAGCTGTGTGACTTTGGGCAAGTCCCTTAATCCCAATTGCCCTGCCCTCCAAAAAAAACCCCAAAAAACCAAAACAACAACAGCAACCTTCTTTTGTATCCCTTTTTGGAAGTCTAGTGGAGCCAAGGACTCTGTCTCAGAATAATGCTTTCAACTACATAAACTAAAACACATAGTTTTGCAAAGGAAACTAATTCTATTGAAATATAGGATCAAATTATCTTTTAAAAAAACTAAGTTCAGGGACCCCAACTGAAGAGCTCCTTCCTGGGCAATGGTATCCACTTTGTGTCCCTCCCAGCATTGAGTACAGCGGTTTATATATGCCAAGGCAAGGCAGCAAGGATTTATTAAATGCCTTTTGGGTGGCAGGCACAGTGCTAAGAACTGAGGGGCTTCATAACCAAGCAGTACACATTTAAAAAATTTTTTTAGCTCTTTCTATATGTGATATCCTGTGGCTGGAGACACAAAGGAAAAAAACCCAAGGCACTTGTCCACAGGGCACTTCCCTTCTCATGGGGAACATACCTTTTACATATGTAAGTGATTAGAAGGCAATTTGAGGAAGCAGAGAACATTGAATGTTCAAAGATAGTACTGAGGGGTTGGTGTTAGTTAGAGCAGGCTTCACAGAAGAGGTGGCCCTGAACCGGTCCAGTGAATCTGTAGGAAAGGCATTGGGGAGGTTGGATTTGATCCCCCTCCCATGTATTTGTCATATGACATACTTCAGATGCTCTATCAGTGTTTTGTTTTGGCCATTTGAGTTTGAGATGCCTATGGGATGTGCCTATGATACTTTAACTTGTGTGCTCTTTGTCTTTTCAACCTCTTACTCCCTTAATTTGGAAGCTCCCTTGGGCCAGGAACTGGACCATTTTTCACCATTGTATCTTCAGTGCTGCTTCCAGGGCTGAGACCATAAACCCTTCAATCATCTCTTCAATGAAGGCATCTCTTCTTGGCTACTAGTTCTTGGCCAACCATGGCCTCCCACCAGTCCTTCAAGATTGATCCACCTGTTGAACTGGAGATCTTCTATAGGTTTTAATGGGAAGTTAGGATCAATGCAAGATGTTGGCTGTCAATAACACTGTGGATTTAGAGCTGGAAGGGACCAGCTTGGTCTGAAGAATCTCTCATTTTACAGTTGAGGAAATAGACCTGGAGAAGTAGAGGGACTTACTCAAAGTCCTGGGGGTAGAAAGAAGCAGAACCTGGATTTGAACTCAAGCTTTTTGACCTCCAAGCCCCAGGGTTTATTGTATCATACTATGACTAACCTATCTCCCTTTTCACCCAAATGTCTCTCTGAGGGCAGATTTTCCCCCTCCCCTGTTTCCTGGTGGGGGAATGTGCTGAGATCTGCTCAAGTTTCCCTGTCCCTCCTCCCCACCTCCCATACATCTCTCTTCATTGTCCTTTGGTTATCTCCAGCCTCTGTTCTTGGGCAATCATGGTGTTCCATGACTCTTGACCATGTAGCAAGTATTTGTGGAGTCAAATTGAACCAAAGGAAATATCCCCCAACCCTGGAATAGTAGATATGTAATAAATTCTCTAGGCTGTCTATAGAAGGAAAAAAAACAAGAGACCCTGTCCTCGAGGTCTGAGGACTCCATTTGTTAAATGAATGAATGGATGGAGAAGGCTTCTGTGTAAGGTACTTCACTTAGTCACATGGAGCAGACGTATCCTTGGAAACCTAATTGCATGACTCAGGACTTAGAAGGCAAGGCTGTCAGAGCTGGGAGGGAATTTGGGGGCTCTGGGGGCCAAACCAGAGCTGAGCAGGAGTCCACTCTCTGTCTCATCCAAGTGGCCAATGGGCATCAAAGACATCCAGTGAAGGGAATTTCACTGCTTCTCAAGGCAGCCCATCCCACCCTGAGACAATTCTATTAGGAAGCTTTCCTGTAGATTGAACTGGAATTGGCCACTTTATAACTCTTCACCTTTTACTCCTTCCACTTTTCCTGGCTCTGCTCTCTGGGGCCAAGCAGAACAAGCTAATCTCTATTGCTATCTCTAGGCAACTCTGTAAGTCAAGTCAAGAGCATTTATCAAATGCTAAGCCCTGGAAATAAAAATATAAACAAAGACAAAGATAGTCCCAAATCTCGAGGAATTGATGTTCCAACAGGGAAGACAAGATATAAAAGGGAAAAGAAAAGCAGCAGGGAGGGGGATGGAGAGGGGATCCATGCAGGGCATGGTTGACTTGGGCGTTTTCTCAAAATGGAAGTTCTGGGAGGAGCTCACCAGTGGGCAAAAGGGGCTGCAGGGATGGAGGCATCTTCCAGGGTGAGAAGGCCGAAAAACCTCTGGGGTCCTCTGTTTTTCCCCAATTAAGAGAAAGTCACCTTTCTTGCAAAAAAAAAAAATCTATAAAAACACCCTTCCAAAATGGCAAAGTTCTGAGTTTGTGGTGGTAGAGGGAATTTCCTCACCCGAGATTTCCCTGTACCAATGATGTTATCACTGCAGACCCAATCCTTATCCTATTAGTTGAATGAGATGGCCCCTAAGGTTCCATGAAATTCTAAAATTCTGTGATTTGTGTTGAGGGGTAGGGGGGCAGGATGAGCTCCCAGAACCCTCTTTCATTGTGTCCATTTGTGTGGTTGGGTCACAGTTCAGCACTCCAGTTTCCCCATTTGTCAAACGGGCATGTTCTCTCCTCACTTTAAGCACTTGGGAGATGCTAGAGATCCTACCTGGAGAGTGAGCTCTGAGCCCAGAGAGCTGGAGCTGGGAGGGATTGGGCAGCCCAGCCTGAAAGTCTCTGGTGCCTAAAGTTTGGGTCCTACCTGACAGTGGGCAAAGGAGAGGAGAGACTTCAGCTAACTTCAGCAGTACAAGGTAATATGCAAATGTAACCTTTGGATTGATTACTCTATTTCTTTGCTGAAAATGTCGCTAGAAATGTCAGACTGAGGTTGAAACAGAACCAGGAGCCCCCCTTTGTGAAGGAGGAGGGGCTGCAGCATAGCCTGGAGTGGTGGAAAGACCCCTACAGGCCCTGGGGCAAAGGCCAGGATCTGGGAGCCCACAGGGTTCAGGAAACATGAGTGGAACAGGGCCATGTAGGAGGTCCCAGTCCTCAGGGGACAGCCTGTGCTCTGTTCTAAGGCCAGAACCACAGAATCACGGGGCCTCAGAATTTGAAAGGGACCTCAGCAGCCAGTGACTCCAACCTAGGCCTGAAAACAGTTTCCCATGCCTGCAGTGTCCCTGATAAGTTCTGGTCCAGCCTCTACCACAGGACCTCCATTGATGGAGAACTCAGCTCATTCCACAGTAGGGCAGCTCTCACAATTAGGAAGTTGATCCTGACATCCCTCCTCCAGATCTGAAGCAAAATGAGGCCCATCGCTCTTCCTCGGGACAGCTCTTCTGGGTGCTTGGGGGTGGGGACAACATCCTTGGAATGGCTTTTCTCCAACTTAAATGTCCCATTTCTTCAACCCATTCTTAATGCAATGTGGTGATGAGGTGTATGGACTGCTGGCTTTGGAGTCTGGAGGCCTGGGTTCTAATCTTGCCTCAGATATTTATTAGCTTTGTGACTCTGGGCAAGTCATTTAGCTCCATAAGCCTCAGTTTCCTCATTTGAAAAATGGGGAAATGATCACACTGATTGCTATCACTACTACTACTACTGCTACTACTGCTACTACTACTACCACCACCACCAGCACTATCATCTCTCCCCCTCCTCTTCTTCTTCTTCCTCTTCTTGTTCTTGTTCTCCTCCTCCTCCTCCTCCTTCTCCTCCTCCTCCTCCTTCTCCTCCTCCTCCTTCTCTTCCTCCTCCTCCTCTTCCTCCTCCTCCTCTTCTTCCTCCTCCTCCTCTTCCTCCTCCTCCTCCTTCTCCTCCTCCTCCTCTTCCTCCTCCTCCTCCTTCTCCTCCTCCTCCTTCTCCTCCTCCTCCTCTTCCTCCTCCTCCTCCTCTTCCTCCTCCTTTCACTACTACTCCTCCTCCTACTCCTGCTACTGTATGATGAACTTGAAGCCCTTCACCAACTTGTCCACACTTCTTTGGATATATTCTGCTTATTAATGTCATTTCTAAATGAAGTCTGGCCAGGGGCAGAGTAGAACTCTTACTATTCTCACTAAGGTTAGCAGGAAGATCTTATAATGGGTCTAAATCTGCCCCCTTGTAAGGCTCCCTCCCTCACTCCCCTCTTTTTATTTCTGCCTCTGGGAAGCAGCAGAAAAAGCTGAGTCCCTTTTCCCCAGGACTGTGTTCTCCCTTCCTGATCATGGCTGACTGTGCTCTCTCTCTCAGGGAGGACTTAATGCTGTAACCCAAAGGAGAGAATGGGGACATTCCTAATGATCTTAGATTGGTGAGGGAGATCTGCTGGGTCAGGGGACCTATGCCCACCCTCCCCCGCCGCCCCCCCCCCCCCCCGACACCGTAAGCAGCCAGTTTTTCTGTCAGCACTTAGGGGTGTCTCTGGGGTTTCTACTCTGCTTGCCAGACTTGTGAAATGTCCCTTCCTTTGCAGATGAATCACCTCAATTGAAATAATAATAACCATAGCTAACATTTCTATAGCCCTTTAAACATAGGATGTCAGAACAGGAAGGTACCTTAGAACATGTAATGCAGAATGTCCCATCTGGGAGGGACCTTAGAACCTGAAACAGAGATGTAAGACCTGGGAGAGCTCTTAGAGAACAGAGAATGCCAGGGTGGGAAAGACCTTACAAATTAGAATGGCCCTAGAACATAGAACATGAAAGGCAGGAGGGAACACTGAAGTCATTTAGTCTGATTCCCTGATTTTTAAAATTCATCTTTGAAGAAAGATCGCTAGAGTCTATATAGTGCTTTGAGATCAGCAAAGAACTTACAAGTATCTCATTTGACCCTCACACCCTACCTTGTGGGGTAGGTGTTATTATCCCCATTTTAGAGGTGAGGAAACTGAGAGGAAACTGCCAAGCCTGGCTTGCCCAGGGTGGGAGAGCTAGTATGTGTCTGAAACTGGATTCGAACTCAGGTCTTCCTGGCTCTAGGTTCAGTGAATGCTCTCTTCACTGTGCTACCCCTAGTTAGTCTTATTGATGACTTTCCCTATCTCAGACATTCCTGGGTTTTTCTTCCCCCCCTCCCC
The DNA here is from genome assembly GCA_011680675.1 of Gymnobelideus leadbeateri. NCBI lineage: Eukaryota > Metazoa > Chordata > Mammalia > Diprotodontia > Petauridae > Gymnobelideus > Gymnobelideus leadbeateri. The sequence goes on from WOXC01003051.1 coordinate 102,045, forward strand.
CCCAATATAAACCATACTGTTCTTTATAATAAAGAACATCAGAAAAACAAAACCAGTTAAAAACAGCCTATCTTCCCGTGTCTGACAATGTCCTTAGCATTTCCCCCAGTGGTCCCCGCCTCAGATGGGCTCCTAGTTGATGCTCAGTGAATGTTCGGAGGCATTTTTTTTATCCATCCCCAGGATGTTCAATGGTCTTTCAGTTGCTGATCATCTGATGTCCGTCCCCATGGTCCTTCTTTTGTTCTCAGGTCCTGCTGCTTTCACTCCTCTCCCAACTCACCTATATATTATACAGACAGGTCTGGTGACTGGCTCCAGGGTCCCAGCGAATTAGTGATGGAACCAGGAGGAGACCCTGGCCCTTTTGACTCTTGTTCAAGTGACTTTTCTGTGCTCAGGGGTGGAAGGCTTCACGGTTACAGGCAGGTATTATTAAGATCACTGGTGGAAGTGGGGAGTCACCAGAGTAGACTTGTGGGGTGGAGGTCCTGATCATGGGGATGGAGTGGGCAGAGGTGGGGGATAGGGCTTCTATGAGCAAATAGCAGAGGGAGGTGTGGTCCTGGTGCACTCAGAGGAAAGGAAGAGAACCAGCAGTTTAGAGCAGAGTGGGGATAGAGGGGGAAAGCTGGAAAGACAGATTGGCCTGGGAGAAATGGGGAGCCACTGAAGAATTTGAGTGGAGGAGTGACATTGTCACAAGTGTGTGCAAGGGAAACGATTCTGGAGGTATACACAGGGTAATTGGAGGCAGAAATCGAGAAGTGAGGAGACTTTTGGAAAAAGGGAGACAAGAAGTGACCAGGACCTGGAGGAGGGTGGTGGCTATAGGACTGGAGTGGAGGGGACAGAAGGAAGAGAAGGGAGGAAGGAAGTCTTTCTGAGACTTAATGATGGGGACTGGGCAGAAACGAGAAGGAAACCAATGAGGACACTCAGGCTTTGAGCTTGGGGGAGTGGGAAGATGGTGGCACCAGAGATTTCAGGCAGATGCAGTGTGGAATTGTGGAAAGAGCACTGGACTTTAAGCCCAAGGGCCTGCGTTCAAATTCTGACTCTACTTCTTGCGCTGGACCATGTCTATAACTGGCTGAGCTTCTTTCATTTTAAATGAAGTAGTTAGTTTGGATGGTCTCGAAGGCCCCTTCCAGGCCTGCTGTGCTAAGGGGACAGCTGGGGGAAGGGAGGTGAGCTCAGCTTTTGGATGTGGTGAGTTTAGGGTGATCGGGAGCAGCCAGGTAGAGACACAGAATGGGGAAATGTTAGCAGCAGAGGGCAGGGCTGAGGAAGGATCTTTGGAAGGTGTCCTTGGGCGAGTGACAGTTGAGGTGAGAATGAGGAAGGCAGCCAGGTTGGGCTGTACTGGAGTGCGAACATTTGCCTTCTCTCTCTGCAGAAGCAACGTCCCCAGGGTTCTGGCACAAGGCTGGTCCTCTCAGAATTAACCTGGAAGAGCCCTGCCCCCAACTCCAGGGGCTCTATGAAAGATGGGGCTTGGAATGGCATGTGGTCTGCTGGGTCAGAGGCCCCGAAATGGACCTGCTGCTTTCAGATCTCAGTCCTGCCTGGCTGGCTGGGCATCCTGGAACAAGCCACTGTGTCTCCCTGTTCCCTCATCTAGATTCATACAGAGTTAGCAGAGTGGGATGAGATGTGGAGAGGAACATGCAGGTCCCCTGGGAGAATTGATACTGCTGTTGCTGCTGGGGCTGCTGCTGCTGCTGCTCTGTGTGTGTGTGTGTGTGTGTGTGTGTGTGTGTGTGTGTGTGTGAGAGAGAGAGAGAGGGGGGGAGAGAGAGAGAGAGAGAGAGAGAGAGAGAGAGAGAGAGAGAGAGAGAAAGCGAGCAAGAGAGGAGGGAGGGAGTCAGAGACCTTAGGACATAGAACAAAAGAGCTAAGGGGAATTTTCAAACCTTTATATACCTCTTTGTAAACATAATGGACTTTTAAGATTATACTTACATCTTAAAACTCTAAGACTCTTAGACTTGAAACTGAAGGTCATTGGGTTCATCAGCTTCATTTTACATAAGAGGAAACTGAGGCCCTGGGAGGTAGGTGGCTTGCCCAAGGTTACTCTGGTTGTCAAAGATGAGATTCGAGCCCACCTGACCCTAGAGCTCTGGGGTCAGTCTCTTCAATGGGCTGGGGGATGGTAAATCTTGACTCTAAGCAAGTTTCTTCCCCTCTCCAGGTCTTTTGGTATGTCAAAACTGTCAAATGTGGGCCTCAGTTTCCCTGCTTGTTGAGTTGGACTCAAAGATGGGAAGGTCCAAGGATTGGAATCCAGGGGGTCTGGGTTGTGTCACTGGGTGCTCTGAAGCACTTTCTGATTGCATTTCTAGGTCTCATGTAATATACAGGGCTGACTCTGACCCATCGATGGATGGATGGGCATGTAATGAACAGCCCATCCCCACTGACTTGGGCCTGAAATGGGTTATGTCAGCCTTCTCCTTGCTGGGCCCCCGTTTTGGTTGGGCCTATGTAGGGGCTGTGGAGGGACTCAAAATGGAGGGTCACCTCTTCTTTAAGTGTGCTCTCCAGACCTGGACCTGGCCTCAGCCTGTGCCCTGGTCTTGGCTTCTCCCTCTCTCCTTCTCCTCTCTCTTTTTCTTCCCTCCCCCCTCCCCCCTTTCAATGTGTAAGGCCCATTACAAACCCATCTAAAGGAAGATTTCAAGCCTCTTAATTAATATGCTGGGGATGGTGGAGTTGTTGATAGCGGGGAGAGAAGAGAGAAAATGCAGTCCAGTGGAAGGAAAAGAAGGGATAGATAATGAGCAGAGATGCTTCAGGGCTGGGTCCTGGCCCCAGCAGGATGCCCAGAGGGGCTGTGAGGGTGGGATATGGAGGGATGTTGCCTCTGGCCAGCCATCTGTGTGGATTGGCTCTGCCCCAAGAGTCCCCCTGAACTAGGCCTTCTGGGGATTCTTGGGGTCTATTTGCCTTTAATTTATAGGATCATAAGATTTAAAAAAAAAAAAAACAAACGAACAAACACAGGACCTTATGTTCTCATTTTGCAGATGGGGAAATTGAGTCCCAGGGTGAAGAGATTTGCCTGAGGTCAAATAGTGGAAGAATCTGGATTTGAACTCAGGTCTTCCAATGGCAAATTCATTTCTCTTTCCAGTTCTCTAGTGCCTGTTGCACATATGTATGGTTTTGTGCTCAATGCTGGGAGTACAGAGGCTGAAAGACTACCCTGTTCCCTTTTCCCAGATACATGCTTCCTTGACCCTCCCTTCCCCACTTCTCCTCCCATTTCCTGTTCCAGATCTGCCCCAAACTACTGTGCCCTGTGGAATGCTTGTTTCATAATTAAAAAGCTCCCTTTTTGTCTCCCACTTTTGCCTTCTTCACTCCTTCCATCTCCTGGCATTCGCTGAGACCTGACTCCCTCCTTTATGATGCCGCACCCAGACCGCTCTTTCTAGCAATGACTAGACTTTCTTTCATACCTCCCCTTTCCCCAGTTCCATGGTCCCTGTTCTCCATGGCTCCTTCCAGCTTTTCCTACCACCGTCACAAAGAAGCTTCTTCTTGCTGTCCACCTTTATCACACAATCCAAACCCTGCCCACCATTGTCTGTTGACTCCCAGTCACTGCAAAGTCCTATGGATTCAACCTCTACCGCATTCCTCAAACTCTCTCTCTCTCCTCTACTCCCATGGCCCCTGCACTAGCTCAGGACCTCATCACTTCTTGCCTAGAAATTACAGTAGTTGCCCAACTGGCCTCCCTGCCTCCCTTCTCTGACCCACTCTTCATATTCATCCCTCAGTTAGCTTTACAGAGGTGCTTTGTCCATAACAGACCTATGCTCATAAAGCTTTCTGTGGCTCATATGACCCGTGGGGTGAAGTGTTAATTCCTTATCCTGGCATTACAAGACCTCCAGAATTGGGTTCCAAGAGAGCTCGGCTTTTTCTAATCCTCGTGACCTCCCCCAGGTTGCCTCCCCATCACCGTCCTTTGAGCATTGCCTCTTCCATGAGGTTGTCCCTTCTGCCCTGGTGGGAGATCTTCACCGCTCCTCACATATGCCCCGGCATGATGTCTGGGCTCCTCCTTTGCACATACCCCCCCCCCCCACCCCGGCATAGCTCTTTGCGTGCTTTTCTCTTCTCTCACTAGACACAGTCAGGCAGTCAATCAACAAAGATTTCTCATGCACCTCCTATTTTCCAGGCACCTTGCTAAGAAGTCGGGGGATTTGAAGCTGGGAATCCAACTAATGTTGGCTGAGTTAGTCAACAAACATTTTAAAAGTGCAAGCCAGACACCAGGCTAGTTACATGCTGGGAACACTGTGTAAAGGCAAAAACCCACTTTTGCTGTAAGCCAGGGTCAAACCATTTTATGTTTGTGAGCCTCAGTTTCCTTCCCTGTGAAATGGGTATCAAAGCCTTTGCTTGACCTATGTTCTGTGGGGTATTTGTAAGTAAATAGGATGTTAATACTCATTCCATATAAAATGAGTGGATTGGACTAGATGAACTCTAAAGGTCAGTCACCTTTAAATCTAGGAATCTTGAGTCCTGAGAAACAGAAGATGGTATTGCTGGTCTAGGTCTCTACCAGCTCCTCCTTTGTATCTCAGGACAAGGGTGACAGACACTCAGGGAGTATTCCCTTATTGTTCTTTTGTCCCCTCCCCCGCCTCCCCTCCCCATTCTAGAGACCTTGTGAAGAAGTTCCAAGTTTGGAAGGCTCCAGGTTGGGTGGGTAGGGGTGGGGGAGCTATTTGGGAGCCTGTCCCTCCTGCCAAACACACCCTGGCCTCTGGCGACATCTTCCCATCCTAACTGTTTTTCATCCAGCCTCCTTTAGCCTCAATTTATGTCAGCCACCGGCTGATGTGGGGACATATGTGACAAGAGTTTGGCCTTCTTCCTCACAAATTGGCCAAAGAAAAACTCTTCCCATAAAGATGCTAAATTTACATACCTCTCCGATGTCATCTTAAAGACCTGTCAGGCCCCCAGACAGATGGCTCCCTAATAGACTCCATTCTTCACCTGGCTCCTGGCAGAAATACTGAGCTGGCTCCCCTAGAGACCCTTGCAGGGGTGGGCCATAAAATACAGCACCCTCCTCCTTCTCCCCTCCCCCTTGGGCCCTTTTCCATCCTTCTCACTTCCTGCAAGCCATTTATCTTTTTGCAAATGTCACCTGGCTATTCCCAGGAGATAGTCCAACTTCATCAGCTGGGACAAGACCTTGCTCCTGTCCCCAGGGACCCCAGAGTGGGGTAGTGCTGATTCCTGCAGTCCCCCAGTTCATGGAATCACTCTCAATACTTTCGTTCATTCTAGGAATCTAGAACCATAGAATATCAGAGCTGGAAGGAATCTTAGTTCATAGAACATAGAATTTAAGGGCTAGGAGAGATCATGGTATATAGAACCCAGAGTGTCAAAGCTGGGAGGGGACTTAGAACATAGAACACTGAATGTGGAGCTGGGGAGATTTTTACAACACAGAATACAGTATTTCAGAACTGGGAGGGGCCTTAAAGCACAGAGTACAATAGCTCTGAGCCCCCACCTCCTGGAAGGCCCACCTTCTGCTCAGATTTTGCCAGTCCTAGTCACGTGACCCCTCGGCATCATGGAGTTGTCGGGCAGACAGGCATGTTCAGACACTGTCTGCAATGTTTCATTAGAGCTAATGAAAGAAATAAGCAGTATGGAAGCCATGCACCAGAAGCTTCTCCCAGCCCCAGGGCACCCCCACACTGCAGAAGCAGCCTCCAGACCCAGGAGTTCTAGGGCAGATGCAAATCGGTGTGTGGAGCCTTCCACAGGAACAGGTGTGAGAAATGGAACACAGTCCTGAGCTGCTGCTCCAGTCACGTCATCCAGCAGGGCCAGCCACAGATGAGGGACCCCAGTGCCCCTCCTCACACTGTGGGCACTGGCCTCCTTTCTATGTGACCTCCTCTCTCGTTCTTCGGCTGGTTTTGTGGCTAGTGAAGGGGCCAAGGTGAGGGTGGAGCAGAAGCACAGAAAGCCCCCCCCTTGCCCCTTGGTTTCCCTCCAGCTTGAGGCAGGTAGGCAGCATTTCTCGCTGTCTCATTCCCACCCCAGCTGTTGCTGAGTTCTTCTTGGCAGTGGCTCAGCCTCCTGGGCATGCCCAGCCTCAGAGGTGTCAGGAGTGGGGGGGTCGATCTGAGATACAGGGACTCTGTTACAACTTGAACACAACATATTACATGCCAAACACATTAGTGAGGTGCAAAACAAAATCCCAGTTGGACACAATACTGGTTTGTTTTCGGAGGAACGGTGCAGCTCCTCAAAATGAAAAGACTGCTGGACTTGTTTGCTTGATCAATCACTCGATCAATGAGCATGTATTGAGCACCTACTATGGGCCAGATATTGTACCAGGTGCTGGGGACATGAAAACCAAGCCTGGGGCTGGGGCAGCATGCTTGTATACAGATATAGCCAACTATTGACCCAATAGGTTGGAGATCATTTTGGGGCAGGAAGCCATTAGCAGTTTTTTTGGGAGGATCAGGGAAGCCTTCAGATAGAAAATACCACCTGATCTGAACCTTAAAGGAAACTAGAGCTTCTGGGATGTGGAGGGGAGAGGGGTCAGGGTTCGGCTTGGCCGGGGTCTCAGCTGGGGTGCTTGTGAGCCTGTGACCCAGGCTCCTCATCTGTAATAACAGTTAGCATTTATCATGTGTTTCAAGGTTTGTGAAGCATCTCATCTGATCCTCCCAACAATCCCAAGAGATAGGTGCTATTGTTATCCATACTTTAACAGATGAGGAAACTGAGGCTGAGAAAGGCTAAGTGACTTTCCCAGAGTCATACAGTTTGTCAGTGTCTGAGGAGGACTTGAACTCAGGTCTTCCTGACTCCAGTTCCAGTCTTCTATCTACCATGCCAGGTGATTGTAAAGTGGGAGACTCTTCCATAGCTTACCAAAAGGACCCAAAGGGACAAAATGTAGGCATAAAAGTGCTCTGGAAATGGGGAAAATGAGAGCCAGAGGCCAGCTGCTGCCGCTATCCACTGCTCTCTCTGACACCCAGGGCCCCACTCTCTCAGCTGTGGAGTAATTCCTGTCCTCTGGTTTTTTATGCTCTGGCCACCCCTCCCTCTCTAACCTTTCCAATGTCTTTCCAAGCACAGTCACTCAGCCTGGTACCAACTCTTGGGTTCCCTTGGGCCTAGTGTTATTGGAGATCAGTGTGGAGCTGACAAAAGTTTGTTTGCTTCTGTGAAAAAAAAAAAAAAAACTCTCTGGTTCAGGTCTTATAGAGTGCTCCCTTCTAAGCCCAGCTGTGAAGGGGCCCAGGGCCCACCAAGTCCAGTGAGCTCAGGCGACTGGAATTAGTGAGACAGCTGGAGGGTATCGCTTGACTGACTAGAGCCGGTGATTGAAAAGCCTGAGTGGAGTGAAATCCCAATCTCTGATCCTTCCTGTCTTTGTGCAGCCATGACCAGGTCGCTCCTCTCTCTGGCCTGCTGCACAATGATGGGGTAGACCTAGAAACTTCCTGAAAGCCTTTCTTCCTCCAGACCTAAGGATTCTAAGCACCTGAGGAGAGCCACATATCCTTGGAAGAACATGGGGAACATGGAAATGTGGGCAATCCAAGAGGGGGAGAGTTTGGGGCTCTGAGAGCACTAGTCTAAGCTTCGAAAACCCTAGCATCTTAAGGCTTAAAAATTCTAACATTTCAACATCCCCACCCTCCAAAGTTAAGGTTCTAAGGTGCCAGCCTTCTAAGGGTTCCAAATTCCTAGTCTAACATTCTAAGGTTCTAAGATGACAACATTCTAACTCATTAGGGTTGTAAGATTTCAGCACTAAGGTTTTTAGATTTTGATGTCCTAGGATTCCAATATTCTACCATATCAGGGTTCTGAGATGCTAACATGCTAACAGTCTAAGGTTCTAAGATGTGAATAGACTCTAATGCTCCCACATTCTAGGGTACTGAGGTTACCAAGGTTATCTGTAATGACCCCAAAGGACCAGATATTTGTCAAAGGTCCGCTGTATTCAAAGCCTGGTGCTCTTAGGGGCTAGAGCAGATTTCCAGTTTGGGTTCCTAGCACTGAAAGTTGGGAAAGACTTAGGAAGTCATCCAGCCCAAACTCTTCCTTTGATAGAGGAGGAAACTAGGACCCCCAGGGTAGGGAGGGGCTTGCCTAAGATCCCAGAGTTAGTAAGTAACAGGATTTAAGTCCTGGCCTTCCTTCTCAGTCCAAGGTCATTCTCTTCTCTCAATGGAATGCTGTCTTCTCACTCAGGCAGGGACTCAAATCAGACACACACACACACACACACACACACACACACACACACACACACACACAGACTCACACAGGCACTTAGACACAGACACACACACTCACAGACATACACATTCACACAGAAACACACACATACACTCACAGACACACAGTCACACACTCACACTCACACCACACACATTTACACACACACACTCACAGATACACACACTCACATACCCTCTCACACACACACTCATACACACTCTCTCACACAGTCTCACACTTACACACACCTACACTCACACACACTAACACACTCACACACACTCACACTCACAGACACACACACATACTCACAGACACACATTCACACACTCACACCACACACATTTACACACTCACACACAGACACACACCACACACATTTACATACTCACACACTCATACACAGTCACACACAGACACACACTTACACACACCTACATTCACACACTCATACACTCTTATATACCCACTCACACACACAAACACACACACTCACATAGACACACACTCTCACACACTCTCACACACAGACACACACACTCATATTCACACAAACTTAGACTCACACACACAGACACACAGTCACACACACACTCACACACACACAAACACACTCACACACACACATATAGCTAGAATGCTTCAAATCCGTAGAACTTAGCATGGCATCTAGTATATACTGGGTGCTCCATCAATGTTGGTTGACTGACTTTCCAATAAATGCATCAGAGGGGCCAGTGAAAGGGTTTAGGTGAAGGTATGACATTAGGGGACACTCTCACTGGGGGAGGGGCAGCGTCAGGGTAAGCTTCCTAGAAGAGATGGCTTCTAAAAAACAGGCAAAGAATAGGAAGAAGGACATTCTGGGCCAGGGAAATAGTATAAACAATGGGGAGGCAGAGAAGTAGATGTGTCTGAGACATAGGCATTCACTTTGATTGGAACACAGGTCATGGAGGGGAACAATATTAACCACCAAGCATTTATTAAGCACCTACTCATGCCAGGCACTGGCCTACACACTGGAGATGCAAAAAAGGGCAATGCCCAGTCCCTGAGCTCAAGGAGCCGCGCGCCCCCCGTCTAACAGAGGAAACAACATGGAAATAGCCAGATACAACCAAGCTGCAGAGAGGATCACTTGGAGACAGTGGAAGGCACAGCATTCAGGGCTGGGAAAAGCTGCCTGTAGAAGGTGGGATTTTAGCTGGGACTGGAGGAAGCCAGGGAAGCCAAGAGGCAGAGACGAGGAGGGAGAGTCTTCCAGGCATAGAGAACAGCCAGAGACCATGCCTGGAGCTAAATCTGGACAAATAGGAGAGCCTTGAATGACACACAGAAGGGTTTGGACTTTACTTGGTGGGTGATAGGGAGGGTTTTTACAGGAGGAGCTGGCACGAGTGGCTCAGCAACAGAGAATAAGTTTTGGGAGTGTTGCAGGTGGTCTGCACTGTGACCTGATGGGAGAGGTTGTCTGAAAAAGATCTGAGAGGTTTAATGGACCACAAGCTCAACTGTATGTTGAGCCAAAAAAGCCAGTGTACAGGAGTGGGGGAGTGGTAGTCTGCTTGTCCTCTGCACTGGTCAGACCAAAGTCAGACTGTTATGTGCATTCAGGGGGCCACGTTTTAAGGAGAAAGTTGATGAGCTGCAGTGACCAGCAGAGGATGACTGGGGTGGTGAAGGGGCTCCAGAGTGGTCTACATGAGAATCATTTGAAAGAACTTGGAGAAAAGGTTTAGGAAGAGCATGATGTTGTATCAGGGGACCTGGGCTCAAATCCTGGCTCTGGAACCTGTGTGAACTTAGACAAATCCCAACCTCTGTGGGCCTTGATTTCCTCATTTGTGAGATGGGAGAGCTGGACCCTTTCAGTTCAGAATCGACAGCGTTATGGCATGATAGGGGTCTTGGGATAATTGCAGGGCTGTCTCAGGGCAGAGCTGGGAGAGGTGGGGGGAGGGTGCAGAAAGGCACGTTTCTGCCCAAAATAGAGCTGGCTGCCTCAGAAGAGCGTGAGCTCCCCATCCCCGAGAGCCCCAAATGAAGGCTGGATCGCCACTTGTTGGGGACATTGTGGAGGGCGTCCCTGTTCAGGTTCCAAGGCAGAGGCTGAGCCCTGGGGTTCCTCCTTCTTTAGAACCCTTCCTTGTCTGCTTCTCCTATTGGGCCAGATCGGGAGAGGGATAATTGGGTTTCGTTCCCATCCCCACTGGTGTCCCACACCGCACGCTTCCTGTGATATGGTAAAAGCTGCCGCTGCCGCTGCCGCTGCTGCTGGTGTCCTGGCAACGGCGCCTGCTCGGATCGCTGGCTTTTGTGGGGCTCTGGGGCTTTAATGTCTGGGGGCCCTGAGCTGGGGACTGAGTCCACAATGGGCATGACTCAAAGTCAGACTCCGCCGCTTGCCGCCCGCTCCATGTGAAGGGCCGGGCATTGATACAGGTGAACTTCTTCCAGGCCCGGCATTGGGTTGTGCTAATCAAAAGAGCTGCCTGCCAGCTCCCTCAGCCCGCCCTGCAAGGTCTTTGTAGCTGAGCCCCCATCGTGGGGATTAGTGGTTAATGGGGTCCAGTGTGGAGGGTCTTCCTCTGTTCCTGCTGGCTCTGGCTCAGAACTCATGCTGGGGGGAGTGGGGAGAGGGGGGAGAGAGAGAGAGAGAGAGAGAGAGAGAGAGAGAGAGAGAGAGAGAGAGAGAGAGAGAGGAGAAGAGAGAGAGAGAGAGAAGAGAGAGAGAAGAGAGAGGGAGACAGAGAGAAAGAGACGGAGAGGGAGAGGGTGAGGGAGGGAGAGAAAGAGGAAGAAGGAGAGAGGGAGGGAGAAAGGGAGGGAGAGAGAGGAGAAAGGGAGAGAGAGAGGGAGGAAGGGAGAGAAAGAGGGAGAGAAGAAGAGAGGGAGGGAGGGAGAAAGGGAGGGAGGAAAAGAGAGACAGAGAGAGAGGGAGGGAGAGAGCAAGCTCCAAGGCCTCTTTGGGGGTACCTCTCCATGGTGCTGATCGCCTTGCTCTGGAGCTGCCTCCTCCCCACCCCCCCGTTTCCAGCCAGGTCTGGGCCAGACACTGAGCACCTTTCTTTCCTGAGGACCCCAGGAGGTGACTCATTGGCAGAGATTTATTATGTAAACTCCCAGCTGACATGGGCAGCAGTGGCATGGTTTAATGGGATAAGCACCAAATTTGGAGGCTGAATCCTAGGTTCAGCTCAGACTTGGCCACTCGATCGACAGCTTTGGGACTGAGAGCAGCTCTTTTCCTTGCTGGGCCTCAGCTTCCTTCTATGTAAAGTGAGACAGTGATAGTAAATCACCTTTAATGTAGTAATGACACTTCTAGTTCAAATCTGTGATCTCCCGCTCCCTGGGCCTCAGTTTTCTCATCTGTAAAATGAGTATATTGTAACTAGACGATCTTCAAGGTTTTCCCCAATGTTAAGCCTTTGAAAGCAGAAGGGAGATAGAAGGGACCTGAGAGGTGATTAAGAACAGCCTCCTCCTTTTATGGGTGGGTTCGGGGGAGCTAAGTGGCTTGTCCAGCATAGTAGGCAGAGTCTGGATTTTAGTCCAGGTTGACTGTCTTGTCCCCCTGTCTCTGACACAGAAGGAGGTCCCACTTGGGGACCCTGAAGAGCAAAGGGCAGTTCAACCTTAGTTCCAGAGCTCTGAGGGCTGTGATGGACGGAGTGAGAGGGGTCAACACAGCCTCCCTAAGCATCCTTCCACCCCGCCCTCTCTCTCCTAGCAGGATTATAATCACCCTTGCCTTGGTCCCAAGAGAGCCACTTTGTATCTGGAAGAAAATTGGTTAAGTGGCGTTGAACGCAGTGAAGGGCCATTCTGCCCAGTGCAAATGAGGGAGCTGGGCATGGACAGGCCATAAATACGTCTCCTTGGTTCGTGGAGAGCATGACAAATGGACTGCAAGGGTGTGGAATGCGGCAGGGGTTTCCTTCAAGGCCGCAGCCCCAGATACTGGCTCTGGATGGCACTGGAGTCCAAAGTCTTGTGGCTGATCCACACTCCAGCCCCCCAGAGGTCCCCTAGAGACTCTCTAGTCCACCACCATCATTTTATGATGGAGGACACTGAGGCAGGCCCCAGAGAGAAAGGGGTTTGCCCATGATCACACAGCTAGGTAAATCCCAGAAGCAGGATTCAAACCCAGATCCCCAACTCCAACCCCAGTGCTCTTAAACAATATCGTGATTGGACCAAGGGATGAGTGAGTGGAAATCGAGTCAGGAGCCCTGGGCTGGAAGCCCATCTTTTACCACAACTGACTGTGTGACCCAGAGGGGAAGTGACTTGCCAAGGTCTCATGAAGAGGAAAAGACATGGGCAGTGAGTGCTGTGGACTGATCTCACCTTTCTGCCATCACATACTCAATATTCCAGAGAAACTAACAGTTCCCTGTTGACAGCAATCTACCTCTCACCTTCATAGACCCTCCCCCATACCTGGAGCACCCCGCCCCCCATCTCCTTTGGGAATCCCTGGTTTCTTTCCTTCAAGGCTGAGCTCAAGTGTCTTCTCCAGGAGGCCTTCCTAAACTGCCCCTCCACTCCACTGTGGGTAGCATTTACTCGAATCATTTAGAACACTGGGGCATGTATTTGTCTGTGTACATGCTGCATTGTCCTGGTAGAGTGTATACCCTTAGAGGACGGGCTCATTTTCCTTTGTGTCTTCAGCTCTTGACCCAGAGCAGGTACTTGATAATTCACTTGTTGAGTATCCAGTTCAGAATCCTAGATCTGGAACTGGCATTAGAGGCCATTTAACCCATCCCCTGATTATACAGATGGGGAAACTGAGGCTCTGGGCAGTGGAATCACTCAGCTGAGGCCCACCTCCTAGCCCAGGGCTCTTTCCAGTCTTCCAGAGGAAGGTTGGGCAGGAATCTGCCAGAAATGCGGCTAAGCCTTGACTTCAAAGAACATAGCCACACACCCCCACACACCAGAGATAACTTCAAAGCAATGAAAGATCTCTCCAATGTTCCTGCCTCTCCTGTTGTCGCTCCTCATGTTCAGGGATGGGCATAGGCTCAGCTTAAAAAATAAAAATAAGAAAGAATAATCATTGTTTGGTTTATTTGTTAAGAGAGAAAAAAAGAGCCTGGCGGGTCCTAGCAGCTCAACAGGAGAATGAGTCAGGCCCGAGCCTCGGTGGGCCAATGCTGCAGGCAGGCGGGCGGGCAGGCGGCAGAGATTTAATGCTGTTGGTAATGAATGCCAATCTTGTCCCTTAATGAATAGGGCTCACAGTTTGCCTCTCATTGTCGGGCAACTCAGAGCCCCAGGAGCTCAATTCACCAGGTATTTCTTCCTGTCCCTTGGCACCGGGGCTGGTGGATGGGGGCCAGCCATTGTGATGGCCGCCTCGGACCCCTCACCAGGTCCAAGATGGGGCTGGCCCCAGGAAAGGAAGGCACACGACAATTCACACAATTGGAGCTTAGGAGACCACAAGGTGGGCAGCTCCCCCTCGCCCCCCCAGATTCCCCCTTTAACAAACCATCCAGATAATTAGAAGCCAAGATGGCCAGGCTGCCGCCTTTGTGTGAAACCGAGACTGTTGGTGTTGGAGGGAGGAGCCTCAGAACAGAGAATGTCAGAGCTGAGAGGGCCTTGAGAACATGGAATACAGAATGTTAGGTGTGGAAAAGAACATAGAACATAGAATGTAAGGCTGGGGCGGGGGGAATCTTGAGAAGGACGAACGTCCAGAAATGGAAAGGACCTCAAAATAAAGATGGTCAGAGACTGCGTATGGGTTCTTAGAACAGAGAACAGACTATCAAGCTTGGCCAGCATCTTAGAGAATTCAATGGCAGAGCTGGGAGGGGCCTGAGAACAGGGGATGTCAGACCTGGGAGGGGCCTGAGAACAGGGGATGGCAGAGCTGGGAGGGGCCTGAGAACATGAAAAGTCAGGGAGGGGAGTGGTCAGCTTTTTGAGCATAGCACTTGGAACATAGCTTGTCAGAGGTTCAGTTTAAGCTGGAAGAGGCCTCAAAACCCATCTGGTTCAATTCATTTCTTTTAAAAAAGAGGAAACATAAACCCGGGAGGGGAAGCTGCTTGCCTTGGTGGGTTGTCCTGCTCCTTTCTGTCCCTGGGTCTCCCTGCCAGCCTCCTGTGGTCCTCTGGCCTCCTCTGCTGTTCTCCCCTTCAGGCTCAGATGGCCTCATCGGGGAGGAGTCCACTTACACCATGCTCATAGTTGTCTGTGGGTCATTACATCTTCTTGGAGGTAAACCTCCTTGAAAGCAGGCACTACGTTTTCATCATTCTGTTCCTGGCACCTGGCTCAGTGCACAAGGAGGAGCTTGTTCAACATTTGTTGAAATGAATTAGAGCCTTTCAGTCTTGAGAAGTAGTGAGTTTCCCCTTTACTGGAAGTCAACAAAGGGATGAGACCTTATGGGTAAGGATTCCTGTTCACTAAGGAAGCTCCAGCTCCTGAAGCCTGACCCTAGGTCAGGTGGGCTCTCTGCTTGCCGAAGCCTCCATTGAGCAGAAGTTTGATCAGGTGGAGTGAAGGCCAGACTGGAAACAGAGGCAGAAAGCAATGGTCTAGCCTGGTCTAGTCAGAGGGACAGAGGTCTAGGGGGGATGAGCTGTCAACGCCGGGAAGGCCTGGCAGGGATCTGGGGCCCCTTTCAGAAAACCTGGAGTTGCAGGGTGGGGACAGGGGACTAAGGATAAGGGCCTCAGTCCAAGTCAAGAACCCAGCTACTCAGAAACTGGAGGGTGAAGTTAAGGGGGAAGTAGGGAATGAGGACGAAATGGGGTGTCAGGGTGAGGAGACAGAGGTATTCATGAAGGGAGGAAGGACCTCGGACCAGTCTTTTCCCTGCCCTGGGCCTCAGTTTCCCTCATCTGTAAAATAGTCATTGGATCATGGATATGAGACAAAATGGAGGCTGGGAAGGACCATGGCCAGGCTTTACTCAGGTCCATGATAGTGGGAATAAGATAATTTCCAGGAAGAGCAGGTCCCCTTCACACCTGGCAGACACAGCTCTACCAATGGTCTCAGCTGGCCAGGGGCAGGGCTGGTTGGGGCTGAGCCACCAACACAGCCCTTCTGCCTCTTTGCCCCAGAAAGGACTGGCCCCTGTTCTTGAGGGTGAGGGTGGAGCAGCCTTATCTTTGAGAGCTAACCCTTGTGGTGCTTGGAATGGGGCAGGGAGCCAGAGGAGCAGGGTGTATTGTCCTGTTTCTAATGCCCGCCTACCCCAGAGGTTGGGAGAGTATAGTCAAACTGGTCTTCATTCCCCTCCAAACAACTCTTTTTCTCCAGACTAAGGCCCCATGTGGCCTTTTTGTCATTCCTCCCACAAGAAACTCCATCTCCCATCTCCCTGCCTTTGCTCAAGCTGTGACTCCTGCCTGGAATGCCCTCACCTCTTGAAGGCCCCAGTTTCCCTCAGCTCTAATCCCACCATCTTCAGTGATGTCAGACTCAAATAGAAATGGATTCTCATGGCCTGCAATACCATCATTTAACATTATCTATGTTTTAGCATATTGTTATTTGTTTTGATAATTGTTTTCCAATGTTCATGTGGTTCTGACCACACTGGGAGTGTTGGGGGCCCTCCAGGAGATGATGTCATCCTTTCCAAGGCTATCTTTCCAACTTCTGTCCTTAGAAAGGAGAAATTTGCAGGACAGACCACCTCCTACTCAGAGCTGTCCCAAAATTCAATAGGCTCCCTTGGGAGTGAGTGAGTTCTCTGTCGCTGGGGATATCCAAGCAAATGCTGAGTGGCTGATCAACAGGGATGGTGTGGGGTGTTCTAAATGATCTCTGAGCTTCTTTCCTTCTTGGAGACTTCATGGAAGCAACGTCCCTCCCTGGCAGAGGATGATGGGATAGCTGGAGATGGGGATTCCAAGGTCTATCTGGCATGTTTGTAACTAGGACCCAAGGAGCTAACGGGTGGATGGCTTGGCCTGGACTCTGGCTCCCACTTCTTGTCATTACGTTCTGGTGGCCAGCATGGTGGCCAGGCACATGGAGGGCACCCCAGAAACACTTGTGGATCGGTTGATTTCCCAGTGATAAAATGGTGCCAAAATGCATCTCCCAGGGCTTGCTCCTCAAAGGCTCACTCATTTATCTTTCATTCCACAAACATTTGGCACCTCCTGTGTGCACAGCCCAGATTCATCCCTGACAGAGCACCACAGTGCAGAGGAGCGGCTTGGTGGCTCCCGGATCTTCTAGTCTGGTGGGAAGCCAGGGCGTGAGCCCAGAAAACACGGACACAGTGATCACAGGGGGTCATAAGTCAGAGCCAGAGGGGCCTTGGGGCCACTTGGTCCAACCCCTTGATTTAATTGAAGAGAAGACTGATGCTCCAGGTCACATGGACTAAGCCTCCGAGATGAGATCTTAGCCTGAGCCATCTGTGCCCCAACCAGAGAGGGGTCCTCAGAGAGGCCATGTGAGCTCCCAAGGGCCGATTTGCAGCTGATAGCTGGGTCCCTGGGAAGACTTTTTGAGAGATGGAGCTTTAAAGGGTGAGTGGGAATTCAGGTGTGAAGAGGAGCAAACAGCCTGGGAGGGCAGCAGAAGAGAAGACAGTTGAGGGCCTGCTGGATTGATGAGGGCAGATAGGAAGGAAGGGACTGGTGCAGGGCAAGAGGCTGGAGGCAGGAAATGAAGGGAGGAAGGCTGGGTGCTGGACCAGTCAGGGCATTGGTGCAAAGATGCCGTTCAGTGGGAGGCTGAGGGAAGTAGGGGGGCCACTGGGGAGGACTCAGGGACAGTGGGGAGCTGAGAACCTTGGGCTGGCTGGAGGAAGTCAGGCTCAGGTCATCTCAGAGGTGGGGGTGTACCTGAGGGGCAGAGGGAGAAGAGAAGGGCCATCCAGCAGGATTGTAGCAGCCGGGGGATATTGGGGACAGTATGAGACATCTGGAGTGGGAGAAACCAGCTCGGTTCTATCGTTTTTCTTCAGGGACATTCAGCTGCCAGGAGCAGAAATGGAGTCATCGGGGGTGTGGGGGTCACCCAGACATGGCGATTGGCTGGTTCTGAAGAGCTAAGGCTTCGTTAGTGCTTGAAAGTATTTCCCATATACGATCTCATTGGAGGCTTATAATAATCCCGTTAAGTCTTGTTATGCCCATTTACAGACGAGGAACCTGAGGAAAGTGGTTAAGTGACTTCTCCAGGGTCACACAGCTAGGAAGTGTCTGTGGTCCTATTTGGCTCTAGGCCCAGGGCGCTAATCACTGCACAGACTGGGGATGTTTAGTTCAGAGGATAGAAGACTGAGGGGGACGTGCCAGATATCTTCAAGTGTGTGAAGTGTTGATGGAGAACGGATCAGCCTCGTCTAGCTTGGTGCAGAGGCGCAGAGGCGCAGAGGAGCAGAGGACAGAACCGGAAGCAGTGGGTCGGAAGGTTCAAAAAGGCTGACTTAGGCTCCTAACAATTTGATACTGGCTGCAAGGGCCGTGGGCTCCCTCCAGAGGCGGTGACCTGCCCGTCCTGGAAGGTGTATGTTCTCGTGGTGATTCCAGACCCCTTCCAACTCTCAAATACTGTGACAGCCCTGAGGTTCCTCAGAAGAAACCTGAGGTCATGACAAGGAGAAAAAAGTTTGGGGTGAGTGTGGGAAAGCAGGCAAGGCAGTGTCCCCTGGCCAGTCCCAGCTGTGTCCAGGAGCTCACACCCTGAGGTCACCCCTGGGATTCCCTAGGTCAAAGGAAGGCTGCCCATCCCCTAGCTCACAGGTACCTTCCTGGCAGAGCCCGGCTCAGCCTGCCAGGGCTCCACACTCCTTCTGCCCCTCCACACACCTCCTGCTGTCAGACACGGTCATTTTGTTCCCATTCCTAATGTCCGTTGTGATCCTTCATTCCATCTTTACCTGGAATGGTCAGGGACCAGGGTCACTCCCTCCTGGCCATGACTGCCACAGACACGACGGACTTGTGCTGAAGCAGAAACTCCCAAATGCCCACTGTCAGTACTGCCTGGTGGTCCTCAGCTAACCACTGTGGCATCATCCTGAAGGACGGTGGTCAGGACCCTGTTTTCAGATGGAGTTTGATCCTTAGGGAACAGGAGGGCAAGAGACTAGATCTGTGATTTCACTGGGATGCAGAGCTCCTGAGTGAGGAAACACCCTCTGCAGTGGCAGGTGGCGCCTTCTCTGAAACTTCAGGGCTTCAGGGAGTCATCTGCTCCCAGAGTGGCTGGCCAGACCCTCAGAGGCAGGAGCACTCTTAACTGTAGCATCTCCCTGACTCTTTAGCACAGTATGTGACTTAGTTATCTTGTAATTCCTGAATTGAAGGTTGCTTTAGCTTGGCAGGCAGGCATACATACATACGTATATGCACACACATGCACATGTATACACACATAAATAATGTGGGTGTGTATAGATGTGTGTGTGTACACACACACATATGGATGTACAATAGCATGCATATACATATCGGTTAAGTAATTTTTCAGTCATTTCTGCTTGTGACCCCATTCGGGGTTCTCTTGGCAGAGATCCTGGAGAGGCTTGCCATTTCCTCCTCCAGTTCACTTCACAGATGAGGAAACTGAGGCAAACAGGGTAAAGGGACTTGCCCAGGGTCACACAACAAGGCCAGATTTGAGCTTGTGAAGATGAGTCTTCCTGCCTTGGGACCTGGCGCTCTGTGCACTATGGCGCCCCCTGGCCATAGCCATGCATACGCTTCCTCCCAATAGCAATGATGGGAGAAGCATCGTGACAGCTGACCTTGGTTTGGACAGGTGTCTGAGCATTACCTCCCATGATTCTTTCAGTGATGCTGCTAGGCAGGAAATAACACCACATAACTGGATGAGGAAATCTTTCCATGCTTCCTGGTACACGGCACTCTCCCACCTCCGCACCTTTGTACAGATTATACCCCATGCCTGCCATGCCCTTCCTCCTCACTTCTGCCTTATAGAACACCTGGCTGCCATTAAGGCTGCCATCTCCTCCAGGAAGCCTTCCCTGATCCCCTCAACTTCTGGCTTTTCCCCCCACCCCCACTGACTTTTACTATATTTTGCATTTCTTTATCTGTGTTCTGGTTACTTTCCTGCATAGAATGTAAACTCCTTGAGGGCAGATAGCTAGGTAGAACATTCATTAAGCAATTACAATGTGCTGGACAAGATGATCTTCCCATGTCTCTGTCTCTCTGTCTGTCTCTGCCTCTCTTGGACAATTACAAGGCTCTGGTCCAGACTCTTGTTCTTTGCCCCTGTATCTCCAGGGTTCAGCCTTGCACAAGGCTCAGAGAGTGGGAGTGATCTGTCTGCAGCCACACAGCAAGGGATTCGACCCAGGATTCTGGCTGCTGTGTGCTGCTGCCTCTGCTGAGGGGAGCAGGGGCCTTGGTGCGAGCCAGAGTCCTCCCAGCACATTTGAGATGAGTGGCTGCTTCTTCAGGGCTCTCAGTGTGGACTCGGGCTCTGAACACTGCCCCCTCGAGCATCCTGAGCCCCTCTCCGGGTGGCCCTCCTTGGGTCTCTGGTCCTGGGGATGAATCAGCACATCCCAGGACTGGAGCCTCAGGGATGCTCCAGGACCCAAGGTTGGTCAAGGCAGTCCTGAAGGCCAGGATGTTTTCCAAGGCAGCTTCTGGTTTCCATTCAAGAAGCAGGATTGAGATAGAATTTAAAAATAATTTTTAAAACTGCATTTTTTGAGTTGCATGAATAATTTAGTAAATAGCAAGAAGGTTAAGATGCATGGATCTTCAGCTGTCAGACAGTCCCCATGGACTCATCTCCTGGGGGGGGCAGTCTGGGGGACAGGAGCAGCTGGTAACCTGTGAAAGCATCACTCCTCCCTCAGGAGGGGCAAAGGGGAGAAGGGCTCACCCATTCTTGTGGCAGTTTGGGACCTGGGAGGTAGAGACTGCAAGGGGAATTATCCCCACTTAATAGATGGGGAAACTGAGGCTCAGCTTTCAGTGGTTTGTTCAGACTCATGCAGCTAGCAAATGCCAGATCCTTTGGGCTCTCCCCAGGAAAATGCAATTAAGCTCTTGGAGGGCAGGGCTTTGAAGCCCTAGGGCTGAGCACAGTTCCTGTGGCAAAGTAGGTGCTTAATAAATGCTCTATTCTAATCTGGAATTGAAGACTGCTTTTATTCACTCATTCTTTCAAGAGTCATCTCATTAAGTGCCTGCTGTATACCAGGCATTGTACCTGACTCTGACCCAAATGAGCCAGTCTCCACTTTCAAAGGAAATGGTGAGAACTCCCTGAGTCAAAGCAGAGGGGCCAGAGCAGAGCTACAACAGGTGCAGGAATGGAGAGATCGGTCAGGCTTTAGAGCTCGGATCTATGCAGTGATGAACCATGGGTTCACAAGAAACACACCCCTCACCTCCTGCTGGAGAGAGAGAGACAGAGAGATGGAGAGAGACAGAGACAGAGAGATAGAGACAGAGATGGAGAGATAGAGACAGAGACAGAGAGGGAGAGAGAGAGACAGAGATAGAGAGGGAGAGAGACAGAGAGGGAGATACAGAGAGAGAGACAGAGAGGGAGAGGGAGAGGGAGAGAGACAGAGAGAGAGACAGAGAGACAGAGAGAAAGACAGAGACAGAGAGACAGAGAGACAGAGAGAGAGACAGAGAGACAGAGAGAGAGAGACAGAGAGAGAGGAGAGACAGATAGAGACAGAGAGGGAGAGGGAGAGAGACAGAGACAGACACACAGAGACACACAGAGAAAGACAGATGGAAAGAGACAGAGAGATAGAGACAGAGACAGAGAGAGACACACACAGGAAGAGACAGAGACATAGAGATGGAGAGAGACAGAGAGAGACACCCACACCCACACAGAGGCAGAGATAGCGAGGCAGGGTCAGAAAGAGAGGAACACAGATACAGAGACAGACACAGACAGAGAGAGACAGAACTGGAGAGAGACACAGAGAGATTTGAATATGGTCGGTGTGGGAATCTGTTTTGCTGTACTCTGCATATTTGAAATGGGGGCTTGATTATTCATTTGTCTAATTATTGAATGGGGGGAGTAGGAGGGAGAGATCACAAATGCTTGTAAAAGTAAATACACACAAAAATCCATGAACACACAAATATAACACTCAGTTCTTTGCCCTCAAAGAGCTTACATCTAACCGGGGAATGGAGACAAGAGTGGAACAGATTAGCACAAACTATATCACGTGAGAGATATAGTAGCATTTGGGGAAAGTTGGCCTCAGACTGGAAACCTTGGGTTTAAATCCTGCCTTGATGGCTACCGACTCTGTGACACTGGGCAAGTCTCCGGACCTCTCAATGCCCCGCCCCCAAGCTCTAAGACTACAGACATCAGAGAAGGTGCCAGTTTGCCCTGGAGGAAGGAGTTTTCTCACTTGGGAGTTCCCCACCTGAAAGAAACCACAGGATTGGTCAGTTCCTTTTCCATAGATATCCGATGTCCTAGAAGTCTTAGTGCAGTTTTAAACATTAAGAGCTTAAAACTGCACCAAGGCTTTTGGGACATAGGCATAGTTGACCACAACAGAAGTTTCCTTAGCATCCAGCGTTCCACATGAGGAACTCCCTTTGCCAGCGTAGAGGGCACCATCTCTGCAGCTTTTAGTCTGGGTGGGTTGTCTAGATCACTGAGGGTTGAAGTGATTTGCCTCGGGCTGCACAGCCAGAAGTGCCAGGCTTTGGGACCATGGAGACAGGGAGTGTAGTGTGAAGGACAGCCTGAGCAAAGGCCTAGAGGTGGGAGATTGAACATCAGGGATGGTGAATATCGAGATGGGCAGTTTGCATGAAAAAGAGTGACGGGTTTTAAATGGCTAAGAGATGAGCTTCTATAATTTTATCCTATAGGTCATAGCCAGCCCTTGAAGGGATGTATGTGAGTGTGTGTGTATATATGTGACTGTGTGTGAGTTTGGGTGTGTAAGTAAATGTGTATATGTGTAAGTGTGATTGTGTGTGAATGTATATGAGTCTGTGTGTATGTGAATGTAAGTGTGAGTGTGTGTATGTGACTGTGAGTGTGTGTATGTGAGGGGGGAGTGTGTGTATGCGAGTGTGAGTTTGTATGTGTGAGTGTATGTTTGTGTGTGCCTGTGTGTGTGAGTTCCATGTTCAGACTCTGTGTGTGGGATGGATTGGGGGGCAAAGATTGTCTTCATGGAGACCAGTTAGGTATTTCCACGGTGCAGGGCAGAGGTGGCTGGAGGGCTGAGTTAGGGGAAGAAAGGGGGTGCAGACAAGAGCTGTGGGGGACCCAGAAAGGCCTGCAGTCAGCAGGGGCTTCCTTCGTCTCCTTGGATCCAGGCAGAGAGGAGAGGAAGGTGGGGGATCTGATATCACTGAGAGAGAGGCTGTTAAGGTTAGCAAAGCACTTGACCTAGACCATCTCATTTCATCCTTACAACAATGCTGGAAGGCAGATTATGTTATTACTGAGATGGAGAGATTAAGTGATTTTTTCAGGGTTACACAGCTAGTAAATATCTGAGGCTAGATTTGAACCCAGGGCTGGGAGGGCCCTTAGGGACCATCCATTTCACTGCTCTTCACTTTACAGACGACACTGAGGTCCACAGAGAGGACGTGGTTTGCCCACAGTCCCATAACTGCTGAGTTAGGAGCTTCTACAGGGGGAAGGACCCGAGCCTCGGGCATGTGCTCCGCCCTTCAGTGACCATTGACAGAGGAGTCCCCATCTTCCTCCTGGCATCCATGGATGCCCACAGACCAGCAGCACT
The DNA here is from genome assembly GCA_011680675.1 of Gymnobelideus leadbeateri. Taxonomy (NCBI): domain Eukaryota; kingdom Metazoa; phylum Chordata; class Mammalia; order Diprotodontia; family Petauridae; genus Gymnobelideus; species Gymnobelideus leadbeateri. Next base: position 125,113 of record WOXC01003051.1, read on the forward strand.
GACCCTTCCCCTCTCCTTCCCCCAAGGAATGCTCCATCTTTTATAATAATAGGAGATAAAACGTGTCTCCCGGGACCCAGCTGGTCACACACAGTGGAACGTCAGGGCCAGCCACTAGCCACAGGCACAAATGGAGCCCGTCTGGGCCAGGTCTTGTGGGAGCTCTTAGGCTGATCTATCTATCTACCGAGAGAGCGGTATGCCGTGGCTCTCTAGGGAGGCTGGCAAGGGCTCGTTCAGGATCACCAGCACAAGGGAAATCCCTCCACCAGCTCCTAGCAGGGAGTCACCGAGGTGGCCGGCTTCCAAACATCGCGAAGGCCAGGCCGCGGCTCTGCAGGCGGGGGCGTCATCGACCCCATCTGTGGCTTGTTTGGGAGCCAGGCAGCCCCTGTCGTCAGCTGGGGAGCTGCAGCCAAGACTTGGGGCCGTTGACCCCCAGTGGGCCCGTTTCCTTTCCAAACCAGCCCCAGGCACCCGGGGTGTGGTGGACTCCAGTCCCTCAGCCACGAGGGACCGGCTCTTCAGCCAGCCAGGATCTTGTGACCCAAGACTGAATAGCAACAAAGACGAAAACAACTCTTTGTCAACGGTCTGTTTTCTCAAGCGTCCGTGTGGAATTGGCTGGCAGCGGCGCTCTCTATAATGACATCAGGATGCTGGGCAGATTCTCGCGCTCGTGGAGGGCTCAGGCATGTGCGGCCACGTCCAAGGGGTGGCTCAGCAGGGCCTCGGAAGGCAGCCATGGCTTTGTTCAAGACTTCCTCCATCACTTGGAGGAAGCAGAGACTGGGATCCAGGAGGCCTGGGTTCTGTTTCTGCCTCCGTAGTTAATATCGTGAAAGGGGCAGAAGATGACCCCTCTAAATGAAGAGGATGAACCAACCAGATGCTGCCTAAGACCGCTCCCAGCCTTGACATTCTAAGCTCTAAGGCCCCTCCCAGCTCTGACACTCCCTGTTCTCAGGCCCCTCCCAGCCCTGACACTCCCTGTCTACCAAAAAGCCAACTCCCCTCCCTTCCCCCACGCCCCTTTCTGCCTTCTGAGCTGGGGTGTCCAGATCAGCTGGGCTCTCTTCTGGCTTGGTGTGGATGCCTTCATGTGAAGGGGGGAGGGGGTACTGCTGTTCCAGAGAAGGCGGCCAGAATGAAGAGAAGCCTGGGGGCCAGGCTGTCTGAGGCAAAGCTGAAGGAGACACGGAGTGTTAGCTTGGAGCAGAGAAGGCTCAGGTCCAGGGAGGCAGGAGCCCTGTCTTCAGGTCTGGGAAGTGACAGAAGGATTGGGCTACAGGAGGGGAAACTGAGGCTAGAGGAGGGACATGACTTGGCCAGTGTCTTCCCGTCAGCTCAGCACCCTCCAGGTTTCCCTGCCAAGTCAGCCCCGTTTCCTTGCCCCTTCACTCTTGAGACGGTGCCATCTTTGTCCCTGCCTCTCTGATGCCCAGCGTCAGCTCTATCCTGATCCACAGTGGGACGCCAGCGTCTCTGTCCTTCTGGACCAGAGCCCAGCTGACCCAACCAGTGGCCTCCTTCCCCGTGTCCCAGACGTGGGCCAGGCTCTTCTGCACTCCGGGGACCCTTGGTGGCTCTCGCCTGGCTTGCCTCAGACTTGCTGCCCTCCCCCCACAGGCTCTCTTCCTCTCCTCCGGCGAGAGCAGCCCCTCGGGAGAGCCTGTCACTGGCAGCCACGGGAAGTAACAGAAATATACTGACCTGTTTTTCCTAAAGGAAAAAAAAACTGCCTGATCTCAGTTCTCACCTGGGCTGGTGGGAAGATGTTGACAATTTCCACCTCAAATTGATTTCAAATAAGGAAGACTCACAGCACACAATCGGATCAGAATAATTTATCGCTTGTTAATAAAGGAGCGGGCACCGTGTGCAGCGGCGCTCTCTTCTCTCAGATTTGCTTTAGAAGAGGCAGTTGGGGTCTGTAGCATCACCAGGGAGCGCCCAGCACCGGGTCTGGTATGCAGTAAGGGCTTAACAATTGCTTGTGGCCTGCCTGCCGGGCCCAGGAGAGAGGCGTAATGAATGCTTGGGGGTTGAATCAGGATTTCCACAGAAAAGGGAAGCAGTCCCCGGACCTTGGAATTGGAAGGCCCCTGAGACCCACGGAGCACTATCCTGCCGCTGTCCGTGCTCCCTGATTGTCTTGCCAGTCCAAGGCTGTCTGTCCCCCCTCCAGCCCCTCCCCCATAAGGCTGCCACATTGCGGGGATAACCAAGTCACCCCCTGCACAGGGATCTGCACTAGCTCCCTATTGTCTCTAAAGGATAAAACAAAACCTCCTTTTTGAGGGGTGGGGGGCACTTCCCATTCTGCTCCAACCTGTCTTTCCAGGCTGATCGCAAGCACCCCTCCCCTCGCTCCATCCGCTTCACTCACTCTCAGATATGACTAAAGGGATCTCCTTGTTTCCTCGAGTAAGACTTGTGGTTGCTGCTTGTTGTGGCTGCCCCACCAGACACTTACTGGCTGGACAAGTCTCCATGCCCCAGGCACCTCCTTTCTGAGACCGGGAATTGCAGGGTAAGTGCTAACCTTCTTTAAGGAGCTTTCTCTACTGGGAGCTCTCTTACACTGTTATAAAATCAAAGATCTGGGCAAAACTCTCCGACTGGCCCATCCTCTTCCTCCTCCTCTTCCCCTGCCCTCTTCTTCCTCCTCCTCCCTCCATCTTCTTCTTCCTCTCATATTCTCTTCCTCCTCCACTTTACTTTGGTGAAACTAATGTGGACGTGAGTTTGTGTGGGAGCAGCAGAAATCCGTGATTTTATGTGCAATCTTTTTTCTCATTGACTTGTGTTACAACTGGCCTCGATGCATTCCCACCACTATGATGTTGGCCCCAAGATATATTTTTAAAAGCTTCACATTCATGGGCCCAATGAGAAGCTGAGCTTCTGTCCTCTGAGGATCATCAGTTCGACCAGGTTGGGAGAGTCTTAGACCAGACTGGCCCTCGGGAGGAGGAGGGATGACTTTCTCAGCCCCAGCATCTCTGTGAGACCCTCTGTGGGGAAGAGAGGTGACACTCTGCATTAACAAGGGGGTGTCTGTCCCCTGGGAGAACAGAGGATGGAAACAAGATCCTTATTGCAATAGCCTGCTGGTTGGACTCCCCATTCCAGTCTATCCTTTTCAGCTGTCAAAGAGATCTTATTAAATGCAGGGTCTCTCCTTTCCTCAGTAAACTTCTGTGGCTTCCTCTAATCTCCAGGATCAAATAGAAATTCCTGTTTTCAATGGAGGGCATTCAAAGCCCCACTTACTCTTCTGCCCAGCAACATTGACTTCCTTGCCTTTCCATGAATAAGACCCTCCATCTCCTGACTCCAGGCATTTGCACTGGCTGTGCCTCCTGTCCCTCCTCATCTCTGTGTCCTGGCTTCCCTGCTTCTTTCAGATCCCAGCTAAAAGCCCACTTTCTTCAGGAAGCCTTTCCTAACATCTCTAGATTAGCCAGTGAACCACCTCGGACTTAGCCTGCCTGTGTGCTTATCTCAATGCTATCTCCCCCAGGACACTGGAAATGCCTCCAGACTAGGGCTTGTCTTGACTTCTCTGTGTCCCCATCGTGGCACCTGGCATGTGTTGTTGTCCAGTCATCTCAGTCACGCCCGACGTTTCCTGCCGCTGTTTGGGGGTTTTCTTGGCAAAGGTACTGGAGTGTTTTTTGACTTTCTTCTCCAGCTTGGCACACAGTAAGCACTTAATGAGTGTTTATTGGCTGACTGACTTGTTGTGAGGTAGGATGGCTGAGCTCCTTGGAGATTCCCTCCCCCTCTCCCTGGGGTCCCCTTCTCCTGGGGCCTCCATTGTGAGCAGGGGCCCAGGTTGGCCATCCTTCAGCCCTGCTTCAGATGATCTCGACCTGAGGGCAGGGGCCACTTTCCTTCTGTTTGTATGTATCTCCAGAGCTTAGCACAGTAGCTGGTATATAGTAGGGAGTTAATAAATACTTATTATCTGGCTGCAATAGGAGGAGGGAGAAAGAGAGAGTCCTTTCAGGTGGCTAGGCCAGCTAGCCCCCTCAGGCAGACCTTCAGTGATGGGGAACTCACTACCCCCAAAGCAGCTTCCTTGTACTTCATTATAAATGGAACATATTTATCTCCCCGATTAGAATGGGAGCTCCTTGAGGGCAGGGATCCTGCTTCTGCTTTCCTCTGTATCAGCCTTAGCATGGTACTTGGGATGTAATAAAAGCTTGTGGGCGGTTTAGTGTGTGAGAGGGGAAGGTCAGAGAGGGCTACCTGGAGGAGGCATCATTTGAGTGGGGCCTTGAAGGACAGTGAAGCTGCCCAGAAGGAGTGGGCAGCTGGGAACTTCCCAGGCATATGGGAGGAAAGCTGGCGAGAAGAAAAGCCTGGATGTGGCCAGAGAGTGGCCAAGTGGGTCACAGGGTCCATGAAGGAGAGCAATGGGGAAAGAGGCCAGACACATGGTAGAATTCCAGATTTAGGGCCTCGAGTGATCTTGTCCAGCACCTCATTTTAGATATAAAGAAGTGGAGGCCCAGAGAGACTTAGTAATCTGCCTGAAGTCACAAAGGGTATATGTGGCAGAGCCTGGACTTGGGCAGCCTTGGCTATGTAGTCAGAAGGACTGGGTTCAAGCACCCACCTCAGTGCTACCTGACTGTGAATCATTCAGTTTCCCCATCTGTAAAATGAAGGGGTAGGGCCACATGACTTTTGGGGCCCCTTCCATCTCTACAGCTTTGATCAGTGACCTTTCTACTGTACCACAAGATGGGGTAGGTCCAAACTGTAGAGGGCCTTGAATGCCAGGATAAAGAGTTTGGGTTTCATCCTATAGGCAGTGGGGACTCATTTATGTTTTCTTTTTTTTTTTAAACAAATGCTTTATTAACTTCTGTTTTACATCATTCATTTCCACCAGATTTTGAGTTACAATTATTTCCCCCCCTGTTTTACCCCTACCCACTCTCCCAGAATAGCAGTCCCACAAGATATCACTTCCTCCAATCTGCTCTCTCCCATATCTTCTCCCATACCCCCTTCGACTTTTCCATTAGAGGAAGGTGAATCTCTGTGTTCCAATGCCTGCACATCTTGTCTCCCAATTACAAGCAAAAGAATATTAATAATAGTATTTATATATATTTGAAGCATTTAATTTTAAGACCTCGAATTTCAGATCCATTCCCTTCCTCCCTTGTCACCCATTCCCTCTGGGAAGATAAGTAATTCAGTATATGTTGTACATGTCCAGCTATGCAAAAAATTATCATAGTAGATATATTGTACAAGGCTGCTTATAATTCCCTCCCACTCATCCCACCCCCCACCTGGTCCATTCCCTACATGATCCTGTCCCTCTTCTATAGTGGGTACTTCCAACCACCCCTCCCCCAAGGATGCCCTCCCATCCATCTTCCCTCCTCTCATCCCCCTTCCCCCTATTCTGCTGCAGGTTGAGATATCCCATTTAGTATGTATGTCATTCTTTCCCTGAACCAAATTCAATGAGAATGTGGTTTTGCCTTTTTGCCTTCCTATTCTTCCCCTCCCTTGCAGCCTCTTCCCCTTGCTTCTTCTACATGAGATAGTTTACCCTACCCTGTCTCTCCCCATCTCCTCTTGCCACTTTCCTCTGTCACCTCATAATTTCATCCCTTGAGTATTCTCCCTTCCCAACAAATTCAACCTATGCCCTCTATCCATATATAACTGTAACCATATACACACACATTCACATATGTATTCACATGACCATATACCCTTCTTCCATTATTTTCATAGTGAGAAAGATTTCATCAGTCACAGTTATTGTTTTTCCATATAAGAATGTAAATAGTTCAACTTTGATAAGTTCCTTTTGATTTCTTTTCCCTGATTACCTTCTCAGGCATCTCTTCCTTCTTGTGTCTGGATGTCAAATTTTCTATTCAATTCTGGTTTTTTCCTCAAGAATGCTTGAAAGTCCTCTATTCCACTGAATGACCATATTTTCCCCTGAAACAAAATACTCAGTTTTGCTGGGTAGGTGACCCTTGGGTTCATTCCCAGTTCTTTTGCCCTCTGGAATATCATATTCCATGCCCTTCAATCCCTCAGTGTAGAAGCTGCCAGGTCCTGGGCTATTCTGATTGTGTTTCCACAATATTGAAATTGTTTCTTCCTGGCTGCTTGTAGTATTTTCTCCTTGATCTGGGGATTCTGGAACCTGGCCATAATATTCCTGGGAGTTTTCTTTTTGGGATCTTTTTCAGGAGGTGATCGGTGGATTCTTTCAACCTCTATTTTGCCCTCTGGATCTAAAACATCAAGGGCAATTTTCCTTGAGAATTTCTTGAAGGGTGATTTCTAGGTTCTTTCTTTGATCATGGCTTTCAGGTAGTCCAATAATTTTTAAATTGTCTCTCCTGGATCTATTTTCCAGGTCAGTGGTTTTTCCCATGAGATATTTCACATTACCTTCTAATCTTTCATTTGTTTGGATCTGCTTAACAGCACCTTGATTTCTCCTAAAGTCATTAGCTTCCATTTGCTCCAGTCTAACTCTGAAGGAATGAATCTCCTCAGTGAACTTTTGAGATTCTTTTTCCATCTGGCAAATTCGACTTTTTTCGACATTCTTCTCCTCATTGCCCTTTTGGGCCTCCTTTGCTATTTGAGTTAGTCTATTTTTTAAGGTGTTGTTTTCCTCAGTCAGGCTGTTGACCCTCATTTCATACTTTTCCTATATCCTTCTCATTTCTCTTCCCAATTTTCCTCCACTTCTCTTATTTGATTTTTAAAGTCCTTCTTTTTCTTCTTCTTTTTTTATTATTAAACAAATGCTTTATTAACTTCTGTTTTACATCATTCATTTCCCCCCCCCCCCGTTATTCCCCTACCCAACCTCCCAGAAT
>WOXC01003052.1:0-84311 GCA_011680675.1 Gymnobelideus leadbeateri
GGGTAGGATAGGATAGAGGGAATTATAATTAGCCTTTCATAATATAACTACTATGGAAATGTTTTGCATAATGACACATGTACAACCTATACTGAATTGCTTATCTTCCCCATGGGGGTGGGTGAGGAAGGAAGAAGGAAAAAAATCTGGAACTCAAAGTTTTAAAAACAAATGCTTTAAAAAAAAAAACGGCATTCCTTCTAGAAATCTAATCACTATACCTGAGTTTTTTGAGAAATTGAACACATTTTTCTATCTAGATTTAGTCTCTGATCAAAAAGAGAGTGCAAGGAGGCTAAATATACCAGTCCTAGGATATTGTTACAACATGAATTAATAATTTTATAAGACATAAAGAGGCCTTAGTTCTGCATATTTTCCTACTACCAGGAATAGTCAAGAGAAAAAGAGAAAATAGTCAAAGAGAAAAAAATGTCATACCTTAAAAAATAAAAAAATAGGGTGGGTAGGTGGCGCAGTGAGTAGAGCATCGGCCCTGGAGTCAGAAGGACCTGAGTTTGGATCCGGCCTCAGACACTTAACACACACAGAGAAAAACCTAGCTGTGTAACCTTGGGCAAGTTACTTAACCCCAATTGCCCTCCAAAAAAAATAAAAAGAAAAAAAACATCATACCTTCTTCATCCCAAAAAAACAAATGACAAATATACTGAATACAGAGAAACATTCAAAGATCTCTATGAACTTATGCAAAATGAAAAAGAAAACAATATACACAATAACTACAATATAAAAGGAAATAACGGTGACACACCAAAAAGCATTAAAAGTAAATGTAACAAAATTATTAAGATCAATCTCAAATTAAGGGATATGAGAAGACACCCCCCAAAATAATCCTTCATGGAGGTGGGAAGTCCACAGGGTATTACACATTGCTCATATTTTCAGACTTTCACAAAGCATCTATCAGTTGCACTGATTTTTCTGTCTAAAAATATACCATTTGTCATATGGGATGGCTCTTGGGGAGGGGGAAGTGGCACATGAGATACCATAATGATATAAGAAACAGAAAATATTTAAAAGATTAAATAATAAGGTCTGTGTTGCTATTTTTTTTTGTTATGGGATGCAGCGCCAAAGCAATATTTACAGCACCCATATCATGATCAAGACTGTGACTATAAATATTGCATGATGTTCATGCAAAATAAACCAAACTCTTCATATAGAGGACAGAACTGAAGCATTTATTTAGATACCAGAAAACAAAATCCCAAAACCAGTAAGCCAATTCCATCATAGTACCAAAGATATTAAGAAGCCATAATAAGATTGAAAGCCACATCATCCTTTAGCCTTCCCACAAACAAGATCATTATTTACTCACAAACTTCTCTATCTCCTTGCCTGAGCACCACCCTCTCACATGATCTCTCTGGCTCTGAGTTCCAGCTCCTTCAGGCTCTGCTTCCCTTCAGCAAACTCCTCTCACCACATGCTCCATGTGACTACATTCAGCCTATTAGGAGGCAGAGCTTACTTTTAAAGCAGGGACATCTTCAAACTCTCTTCTAGGTCTACTAAGGGGCAAGAAAGACCTTCATATTCCCATTCCCATTCCCATTCCATTGAAAGTTATGCATGATTAGTTAAGCTGATAAAATTCTAGTCTTTGAGACCCCAAATGGAACTGAGATATAGAAAGGGAGTTGCTACTCAGGATTTCCTCAAAATCAAGACATTCTGTGGTTCATTATTATCAGTCAGGTACAGTTTAAGGTCTGAGACAAAATTTTTAAAAGTATTTTCCTGATGCTTTTCTCAATTTGCTTGGGGTTCATATAGCCTTTTTGCTGGTAATAAATGAGAAATTTCTACTCAGGTTAAGTCAGAGCCCTAACTGGAACGAGGCAGCTGGGAATTTGTCCTAGGTCACTGTTAGCATATGGGGTAGGGGAAGGGTGGGGTTAGAGACTACAATTCTTTGAACCCCTCAGTCCTGGGATGGACTGGACTCAACAGCCCCAGGGGGCTCCCTCACCTGACCTTAGGCAGTCACCCCCACCATTCCATAGCCATGGTGCCTCTCTTCCTGAATCCTACCTTCCCTCTGATCCCCAACATAGTGTGGTCCAGACTTTTAGGGGGGAAATAGGCCTCCCCATGTGCCAGGATGACTTCATCTCTGGTCAGATTATTTTCTGCCTGACTCCTGCCCTGTTTTCTTGCCCTGAGTGAAAGAAAGAATTCCTCATTCCTACTCTATTTCTAGCTCTCCTGCTGTATCAGAGCTGTGTTCATGTCTTGGAAAGTCTGTTAAGTGGAGCATGTTCTAAATCAAGGTCACCTGGTGAGGTAATTCAGGACAGTTTTGGAAACCTGACCTCAAAACAGAGAGACCCAAACTGCCTTATTCTTTAATATCTCCTGAATGTTCTTAGGCAAGCAGCCATCTTTTTGATGCTAAGCAATGGCCTTAGCTTTGATTCCACCTCTGGATAGGTGGTGTAGAGGATAGAGCACCAGGCCTAGAGTTAGGAAGACTTATTTTTGTGAGTTCAAATCTGACCTCAGTCCTTAGTAACTGTGTGACCCTGGGTAAGTCACTTAACCCTGTTAATGCATGATTAGTTTGCTCATCTGCAAAAGTGAGCTGAAGAAAGTAATGGGAAACCAAAGCAGTATCTTTGCCAAGAAAATCCCAAATGAAGTCACAGAGAGTCTTACGTGACTGAAAAATGACTTAACAACAACAACTGGAAAGCCTAGAGAATAAATCTTAAAAATGACATGACCAATAGTTTCTTCAAATACATGAGCAATTCATATCAATCAATCAAGAAGCAGAATGTGTGTGTGTGTGTGTGTGTGTGTGTGTGTGTGTGTGTGTGTGTGTGTGTGTGTGTGTGTAAGACTCTTTCCCCAGAGACATTGTTACCAAGACAGGGAAGACCACACACCATATAAGAAAGGCTTGGTTCTTTCTAGTTTTGGGTGGTCTTGGAAAAACCTTCCTTCTGGGGAGAAGCCATGTGGCCAAAATGGAGTGAAGCCAAAAATTTGAGTCTTCCTGCTGAACTGACAGATAAAAAGGTCAGGGTCTAGCCCACTTACATTTGAAAACAGGAGGGAACACAGGCCAGATAAGACCAGGAACAGAAGCAAAGTGCTAATCAAATGAAATGAGATTGGTATCCAAAGTGACCTGAAGTGGAGAATAGGTAATGATAGACCAGAAGACCAAGGTTGGGGGAGATTACTGGCATCTGTCCACAGTCTTTGTCTCCTTGCTTCCCCAGAGAAGCTTAACTTGTTCAACATTAACCTGTGGAACTATTTTCTTCCTGGCTCTCCCTCTGAGCTAGATGGGGGATGAGGGGATGAGGAAAGAGAAATGTAATATTTCATATATACGTATGGATGTGATTATACCCACACACATATGTAACATAAGGTAACATAACATAATGTAATGTAACATAATACAATGTAACATAACACAATATAACATATATTAATTATATGATATTATAACATATGACATTATAATATAATATATAAGGGATATGTTGGGAAACAATAAATCTATAGATGAAGAGCTCAGAGTACATTGTATGCTTACTTTCCCCAGAATACTATCAATAATTGTGGACTAGTCCAACCAGGAATACAATTTAGAATTATGTTACTGGTCATATACCCTAAGTAGGTCAAAGATGGTGGGAAGAGTCCTATATATATATACCAAGACAGTAATACCAGTGCTTTTGGGGGAGTAGCAAAATAAGCAAGCAAACAAACAAACAAAAACTAGAAACAAAGTAGGTGGCCATAGGTTTGGGAATGGCTGAAAATTGGTGATACGGTATATGAACATAATGGAGTATTATTGTCTCATATGAAACAAAGACTGAGGGATGAAGAAGAATTTGTTTGAATTGCTACAAAGCAAAATCTGTAAAACCCAAGAGAAAATACATACAATGACTACAATAATGTGAAGGAAAACAATTCTAAAGGGACATCAATATTCAGATCAATATAAGGACTCATTGTGACTCCAGATGACTGATGCTCAAACAGGCATTCCTTCTCTCAGTAGTCGAGGGGGGACCCCATGATTGTATAATAAGGCATACACTGTCTAACATATTCCATTTGGCAGTTGGATTTTCCCAACTGTACTCCTTTGTTAAAAAAAAAAAAAAGGAACATTCAACCAGGGCAAGATAGTTAATGGGATTAGATGTCAATGTCTTTTTTGTGTGTTTTTTTAAAGCATCGGTAAAACACTAAAGAATAATTCTTGCCACTTTCATCCCATCACTGAACAAAATCTATCAATGGTAGCTGGAACGATGGCCTGCGCATGAGCTGCTTGAAGGTGAAAATTAGGAGAGTGTTGTGCAAGAGTGCTGACTGTAGAGTTTGTGAAACTGGATTCCTTTCCCTACCCCATACCTACTACTGTTATATTCTTAGGCAAAACATTAAACCTCTGGGGGTCTCAATTTCTTCATTTATAAAAATGAAGGAATAGAATTAGGTAAGATCTAAGGTCCCTTAAAGCTCTAAATTGTGTAATTCTAGGGATTGACTGAATTACCTTTCAAGACCCTGTCCGACCCAAAGATCTCATACCTGTGGTACATATTGTGAGCTTTTTGCAAAATGTCCATTAGCTAATTTACACCTTATCTCTTTTCTCCTCACTTCCTTCTGTCCTTTATAGCCATCTCACTCATTTGTGCACTCTCTTTTCCCCCCTCTGCCCACCTCCATAATGTCAGTGAATCCCTCAATAGTGTCATATCTGTCCTTTTTATTCATTGCATGGTTTATTTTTAGCCTGAAACAACTGCATCCTAAAAATGGAGTTCCTCACGACACAGGAGTTGGGCCAAGCTATGTAAGGTATCTGGGGTTTGGCTTGACAGCCTCCCCTGCCTGTCTCTCTTTGTACACGCACATGTGTGTGAGAGCGTCTGGGGCTCTTTGTCCTGAGTCCCATAACTGCAAAGAGAATTGGGCTGGAAGAGTTTGGATCAAACAAACGAAAGGCAAAAGACAGGCAAATTCTATATAAACTGCTTCTGGCCCTTGGCTCCAACACGACCCAAGTAGCCTTGATATTCTTTACTGCACTGGATTATTTCTAAGGAAGGACAGGCAGGGAAGGTCATCCTCAATGAAGGTAGCTTCCCTTTTGCTAGTGGGTTTTTACCTACTGCCTTCTTGCAGCGCAGAAGAGGGATTGAACTTTCCCAGTTATGATGGGAAGGACCGGGTAATAAGCCTCAATGAGAAGAACTACAAGCAAATGATGAAGAAATATGACCTTCTCTGCCTCTTCTACCATGAGCCGGTGTCTTCTGATAAAGTCTCCCAAAAGCAGTTCCAAATGAAAGAAATTGTCCTAGAGGTAAGCAGAGAACATGCCTGCAAGAGCTGTCCGAACAAGCATATGGACACGTGTGTGTGTGTGTGTGTGTGTGTGTATGTGCTTCTCAGGGGAGACTGGAGTGGGAGCATGTTAGTAGAATACATTAATATCTGATGGTGCCTTGATCTCACATCTGTTTCAGTCCAAATCTGCCTCTACAGTACTAGCTGGGTCATAGAATGGGCCCCACCTGCCCAAGAAGCAGCATTCAGAAACATGGCCTAACATGGGGATGATGCACAGTACTCATGTGTGAGCTATCCTTCGTTATCCAAGAGATGTTTTTCCCAGGTCTCTTATCCCCTTGGCAGTTTTTAGTCCCTTCATCTTAAGATAGGAAATCCCCTGGAGGCCACATAGGGAAAAAGAAAGGCAAAGAGTTGACATTCAGTAGTCTGCTCATGGGTGCTGGCAAAAGGTTGAACAAAATATTTATTCAATATAATGGGCTGTAGTGATATTTGGGGATTACCTGTGTATCTTGTTCACTGAGCTTCCTTGGTCCCCCAGAACGAGGACTTGACCTTTGCTCTATTCGTTGGTAAGGTGGGAGAATGACATAAATGAGTCTTGTTCTATCTCATTTTGTCAATTGTTATTCAAGTCAATTTCAGTCTCATAATTTAGTTCAAATCTACAGTGGACAATATGGAGAAATGAGTGGAGATTAACTAGAGTTTTTCTTATAAAGGTCTTTTAGTTGGGAAAAGACACTGGGAGAAGGCAGCTCTCATTTCAACTGGTTCATATGGGCTGTTTATAACCTGGCATGGTGCCGAGTTTCTAATCTACTGCGAATGTGTGGAGGACTTATCTTTTCGAGGCCATCTAGACATCTCAAGATCTCTCAGTCACTGCCAGTACCCATGGTTGCCAGGCATTCTAGGAGGCTCTTAGATTCCTTCAGCCAAAGCTATACTCTCCTTAATGTGACTACCTAGCACAGCCTTGTCCACAATGGAAAATACCAATTGGGGATTAGGGTAGGCTCTCTGTTAGCTGGCTTACTCAGAGTGTTCTGGTTAATCCAAGAATAGCCAGATCTTTGGATAATGATAAAGTTACCATTTATAGAATACACAGATCATCAGCTTTCAAAGAATTAAAATATAATAAGAGCATACAAGAACAAAACTAAGCTGACTATAGATGGTCTCTGAGGATTCAGAAAGCAAAGACCTTGCAAGGCTTCAGGGTTATGTCTAAAATAATACATTTTACCTAGCACTCTAAGATTTATGAAATACTTGGCTTGTGACAAGCTTGCAAGGTAGATAGTGCAAACTTTAATATCTTTATTTTTCAGGAGTGGAAACTGAGGTTCACCTGTCTTGTCTAGAGTTATACAACAAGTAAAGGATCAGAATCGTCATCTGACACCAGCTCCAATATGTTTACCATTAAAAAAAAGAAAGACTTTTTTTTTAAATGCTTATGATATGCCCCAGTGCTAAGTGCTTAAAATACATCTCATTTGATTCTCACGGAAAACCGTGGGTGTTAAATTATTATTATATCCACTTTACAATTGAGGAAATGGAGGCAAATAGGTTGTGACTTACCTAGGGTCACACAGCTCCTAAGAATCTGAAGCTGGAATTGAACTAATGTCCTTCTGACTTCAGATCCAGCATGCTAACTGTCTGGGACACCTAGCTGCCTCTAACTTCATGACTTTAGAACAAGTGTGGGAAATGAGCCCTGCATTTGGAGTTAGAAGACTTGAATTTGAATTCTGACTTCTGTACTTGCTATCCATGTGACCTCAGGCAAATAACTTCCAGGTTGTGGTTTTCTCATTGATAAAATGAGAGAGATGAACTCCATTATTTCTAATGCACCTGTCAGCTCTAAATCCACTTAACCTTTGCCTCAGTTTCCTCAGCTGTAAAATGGGAATAATAAGCGCCTACCTCACAGGTTTGTTGTAAAGATCAAATGAGATTATATTTGTAAAGCACTTAGCACAGCTCCTGGCACACAGTAGGTATTTAATAAGTGCTTATTCCCCTTCCTCCCCCTTGTTACGTGACTGACCCTCCTTTTCTGGTTGTTTATTTCTGTAATGATATCTTTTATTCCATTTCTTACAGCTCCTGAGGTCTTGAGATAAAATAATAATAATTAATGATAATAGCTAGCATTTATATAGTGTTTTAACGTTTGCAAAGTGCTTTACAGACATGATTTCATTTGATCCTCACAACAAGCCTGGGGGGTTGGGACCTTTTATTAACAGTGCCAGTACTCATATGCCACTCTGCCTATGCACGTGAACATCAATTACCACTTCACTGACAGGATCAAGATTTGTAGTTGGGAGGGACCTTAGAAATCTCTGTCCAACCACTTCACTTTACATAGGACTATACTGAAACCCAAGAAGGTCAAGGAACTTGGGAATCTGTTTCATAGAGGAGTGTGGGCTCATGACCAGCTGACTGATTAAAAGGGTCACATAGCTAATAAGAATCTGAGACAGGATCTGAACTCAGATCTTCCTGATTCCATGTCACCTCACTACTGTGCTGGTCAATGGTTAGAGCAGCATCACAGTGTAGTGTAGACGGTACTCAGGAGACCTTAGTTCTAATGCTGGGAATTGTTCTGCCATTTATTGGCTGAGAAAATCTTGGTCAAAGATTTTTAACACTCTGGGTCTCAGTCTCCTCATATATTAAATAAAGGAGATGGACTAAAGGATCTCTATTTCAACTCCATACATTTATAAAGAGCCTACTATGTGCAAGTCACTCAGATACAGAAATTAAATAAGACATAGCCTGTCTGGGTAAGCCACTTTTAAAAATTGAATGATTATGACTTTTCCCCCCATATTTGTATGGAACCTTCTGTGATCTTGAAGATGGCACTCCATCCAGTGGTCTAGATCATGAACCATCTTTGACTTGTAGTCCTACAGCATTCTTATCCCTGTACTCCCGTAAATCCTCTCCAGAAAGGTCACCAGATATTTGGAATTCCTTCCTCTGACTCTTTTAAAACTTCCTAAGGAATAGTATAGCATGCAGGGGGTCAGGCAGGAAGTCAGTTACCTAGAATTTATTAACTTTTATTATGTGCTGAGCGTTATGCTAAGGGCATACTTATACATGTATAAGCAATTCTCAAATGAAGAGAAGACAGCACATAAAAGAAAGCTAAAAAGGAGAGGGGATAGAGGCCATGAAAAGGATACACTCAAGTGTATTGTGATACATCTCTCTTAACAAGCAACTGGATGGACACTGTGCCTGAAGTCAAGATCTGAGTTCAAATTCACTTTCAAACATTTACTATCTGTGTGACCCTGGGCAAGTCACTTAAACTCTGTCCCAGTTTCCTCAACCATAAAATGGGGATAATAATAGCACCCACCTCAGAGGCTTGTTGTGACAATCAAATGAGATAACATTTGTAAAACACTTAGCACAATGTCTGGCATATAGTAGGTGCTTAATAAAGGATTATTCCCCTTACTCCTCCTTGTTACATAATTGACCCTTTTGTCTGGTCATATATTTCTGTGGTGATATCCTTTAAAATTCTATTTATTTATTTATTTATTCTTTTTATTATTTTATTCTGTTTCTTATTCACAGTTGCTAATTGCTAATATATGACAGCCTATTTATGTCCACCTTGCTTCTTTCTTTACTTTGCTCTTTGGGTCACCCACAATTTTAATGTTTTAGACATTGTTAAATGCCATAATTTGTAGTTATACAGAGAGATATAGATCTTAAAAGGTGGGATGTTGTGTTATGGAGAAGTTTGGGATCATGTGATTTATTGATTGAGTAAAAGGATCGTACAATTTCCCAAATAAAATATAGCCTATTCTTTTCCTCCTGTTCACTTTTGGTTCTCATATGTTGTATATCCACACGGATTAATGGGCTCTTTGGACTTTCCATCCAGCCACATGTCATAATCCAAATAATGGGCATTTGTCATCCACTTGGCTTTTCCTTTGTAATTAGTTAGACTGAACTCTTTCAGGTGGCTGTGAATCTCATTGAGGAGACTATAATATTCTCAGGCACCAGAACTACTTACTATAAGAATTATTGTTTGTTTGTTTTTAAATGCATCTCAAATACTGCCTTTCTCTGAAAAGGAACTCATCTCTTCCAGAAAACATATCCTTCTTCTTAACTCTCCTATTCCCAACAAGGGCACATCATCCATCCAATCACCCAAGTTTACAACTAGGGCATCATTCATAACCCTTCACTCTCCTTCCCCCTCCTCTATACCTAATAAATGTGCTAAGTCCATATCTCTTGAATTTGTTCCATTCTTTCTACTCGCATGGTTTACCCTTATAGTTAGGAACTTATCACTTTTCTCTTAAACTAATTCAGAAAGATGAGAAAACCAAGGCAAACAAAAGGTAATGATTTGCTCAGGGTCGCACAGCTAGTAAGTGTCTGAGGCCAGATTTGAACTCAGGTCTTCCCATCTTCAGACCAAGTGCCCTATCCAGTTCACCATCTAGGCACCATTGTCTCCCTGCCTTATACCTCCACTCTGCACCCTGTCTTCCACACAACTTCCAAGCAGATATTCCTAAAACACAAGACTGATTTTGCCATTTACTGGTTAAGAAGTTCCCTATTGTCTCTAGGATAAAAATACAAACTCTTCTGGTTAGTATTTATTTGAAAATCTTGCTCCAATCCATCTTTCTAGACTCATTTCCCATTACTCTGTGTTCTGATCAAACTGGACTACTTCATGGTCCCCAGGCAGGGCATTCAAGGCTTTAAAGTAACCTCCGACTTAAAGGTTTCCCTGATCCATCATAATTATTAGTACTTTCCCTGGCCTCAACTGATTTTTTTAACTCAGCATATATTTTGTTTATACTTGTGCATACTGATCCCCACCCCCACCCCCACTCCCCAGTAAACTGTCAGGTAGTTGAGAGCAGGGACCATTTCATTTCTGTTTTGTAGGCACCCCCTGGCACTATGCCTGGCATATTGTAGTGCTTAATAAATGCTTATTGATTGAATTAACTCTTTGGATTCTGCAGAGAAGAGAGACAAATGTCCTCATTATTTAGGGTGCATAAAGACAAAGTGATTGGACAAGGGAATTCTAAGCTTTTTGTCATTGTCCAGTATATAATCAGCATAGATTTTTAGAAGAATGAACCCCTATGACCAAGGCCAAGGTCCAAGTATCTGAGCTAACAATCTCCATCCCCAAGCAATAATTTGAAAGCACTCTCCCTTCAATCCATAACTCCCCAAACATCCTTGCCAGGGATGTTAAATAATCTTCTTCTGGGAGTATGCAAGCACTGTGTGCCTAAACATATTCTATGTCTGAATGGGGTGCAAGTGGAAAGAACACTTGATTTGGAGTCAGAGGTCCTGGGTTTGACTCCCTCTTATGCTACTATCTTGCTATGTGACTTTGAGTAAGTCTCTCAGCCATTCTGGACCTTAGCTTTCTACCTGTGAAATAAGGGATGGTACCAGATGACCTCTATGGGATGTTTTCTACATTATTATTATCCCCTTCATTTGAACACTGATCCAGTCTTTTCTTTCATGCTCCTCTTCTCCTTAACATAACTTTTAAAATCTTTTCTGAGTCCTCACAAACTTCACCTAATTTTGAACTTTAATACTCCTGCCAGTATTCTTAGTGGGCCATACCATGCTTTTGTATTCATCCCCATTGGTTCCATCTGTGCCCATTTCATTTAAATTCGTAGTTGATTGATGAGTTTCTCATTTGCCCACATCTCTCTCTCTCTCTCTCTCTCTCTCTCTCTCTCTCTCTCTCTCTCTCTCTCTCTCTGTCTCTGTCTCTCTCTCTTCTCTCATTTTCTACTTTTTCTCTCTTTTCAGTGTTTTCTCTCTCTTCTGTATGTGTGTCTTTCTCTCCTCTCTATGTCTTTCTTTCTTTCCTTTCTCTCTTTCTCCTCTCTCTTTCTGTCTCTTTTCTGTATCTCTCTCCTCTCTGTGTCGTCTTCTTCTTCTTCTTCTTCTTCTTCTTCTTCTTCTTCTTCTTCTCCTTCTTCTTCTTCTTCTTCTTCTTCTTCTTCTTCTCCTTCTTCTTCTCCTTCTTCTCCTTCTCCTTCCCCTCTTCTTCCTTCTTTTCTCTCTCTCTCTCATCTCTTTTTTGTTCCTTATTAGAATTATCCTCTTTGTGTTTTCAGATATTCATTCTTTACAACTTCTCATACTTCTTAGGATAACTTCCCCTATACAATGTAAGACCTAAAACTTTTGAGATATACTCTCTTCAAATGTAGAAGTTATGGTTTTCAATCTCTATTGGAAATCTTAGGATGGAGTGGTTACTTCCTCCCAAGGTTTCCATCATTACCCACCACCCATCAGTTCTACTTTTTGGTCCAGATTCAGATTGAAAATAGCAGCTACTCTCCTTGGTTCATCCATTTTTCAAAGCTCTGAAGACTCGTGTTCTGTTTTAACCCCATTCTTTCTTCTCTGTATGATACTGGATAAGTGATTTACCATCTCTCAGTCTAAGTTTCTTTTTCTATAAACTGAGGGGGTTAAAATAAGTGCCTTCTAAGATTTTCTTCAGGGCAACTAGGTGGTACAGTGGATAGAGTGCTGGTTCTGGAGTCAGGAAGACCTGAGTTCAAGCCCAGCCCTAGACACTTACTAACCGTGTGACCCTGGGCAAGTCACTTAACTCTGTTTGCCTTGGTTCCTCATCTGTATAATAAGCTGGACAAGAAAATGGAAAACCACTCCAGTATCTTTGCCAAGAAAGCCCTGAATGGGGTCACAATGAGTCAGTCATGACTGAAAAAGACTCAACAACAACAAAAGATCTCCTTAGCTCTAAAGCTATGGCCCTCTGACCCATCGTTCTAAGGTACAGTTTGGTGGTTGGTGTATATCAAATGTCTATAACATACATCCCTGGATGACTTATTCCTAAAGATGACTTCTGATCTGGAGGGTAACCACTCACAAGATTTACATAAGATAAATATTCTTTGTTGTTTTTGCTGTTCTGTTATTTCAGTCCTGTCTGAGTTTTCATGACCACATTTGGGATTTTCTTAGCAAAGATGCTGAAGTGGTTACCATTTCTTCTTCAGCTCATTTTACAGGTAAACAGACTGATACAAAAAGATTGAGTGACTTGTCCAGGGTCACCTAGCTAGTAAGTGTGTGAGGCTGGAAGTGGAGTCTTTCTAACTCTAGATCCAACACTACCTACTATGCCACCTAGGTGCCCAATACTCTTTTTAAAAAAAGACAATTCTCAAAGATTTAGGAATGCTGTTCATTTAAATGATCAGCCAGTTCCAGAAAACACTTGACAAATGCTGCCTCCCTCCTGGCAGAGAAATGAAGGACTAATATGCAAAATAAGAAATACATTTTTGGACATGGCCAGCATGGGAATTTGTCTTGCTTAACTTTGTTTAAATGATACAAGGATTCTGTATTTCCTCCCTCCTTCTCTTCCCTCTTTCTTCCCTCTCTCCTTTCCTTCATTCCTCCCCTCCTTCCTTCCTTTTATTCTTCTTTCCTCTTTCCCTTCCTTACTCTTTCTTTTCTTCCTTTCTCCATCTTTTCTTTCTTCCTTTCCTTCCTCTCTCCTCCTTCCTTCCTTCTTTCCTCCCTTCCTTTCTTCCTTCCTCCACGTAGTCCAGGGCTGTTAGAACTAAGCTACACAGTGACAGGGCCTAGGGGGCCCTGTTTCCAAGGGTGTGAATTTTCTTTTTCTTTTTAATGTATTTTATTGATATTGTTTATTTTTACATCACCTAGATTTGCATTTGTATATCTCTCAAAACATACCTCATAACAAAGATTTGGGAATTCTCAAATGAACAGAATCCTTATGTGACCAGTAGTAGCTTCAGCCAAGATGGTAAGTTTAGAAACATTAGAGTGGCCAAATCCCATTAGCACTGTGGAAGCAAGAAATCCTAGAAGAGGCGATGGGCCAAAGGTACAATTCCTCTTTGCCTCTTTTGTTCCCTAATTGCCTTCTCTTCTCAAGATTGTCCACTTACCTCATTTTTCAGACATGCAACTTGTAAAAGTCCTTCAATGGGGCTACTTTCCAGATTAAATGCACTAACTTAACTCCGAACTTCAGGATCCTGTCCCCATTGACTCTCTTCTACCTAACTAGCATCAGCAGGTGCTACTCCCCAATTCCCATCCTTGATTCTAATCAAACAAGCCTTAGAATTCTAGATATGCAGCATGACATCGAAAAGAATAATGACCTTGGAAAGAACCCAAACCTGAGTTTGAATCCTGTTTCTGATGCCAAAGCTGTGTGACCACATGAAAAAGAGGTAACCTTTCTGAGGATCAGTTTCCTCATCTACCTCCTGGGGCCTCAGTTTCCTCATCTGTAAAATGGATTCATTCCTACTAGCTTTAGACATATGATGTATGAAATGAAGGCAATAGAAGCTACCTCACTGGATTGCTGCAGAGATCATGTGAAATAATATATGTAAAAGCATTTTGCAGATCTCAAGGTGTTCTGTGCATGTTAGCAATTATTACTTCAGCTATGGAGTCTAAATGAGACTTCAAAGTATCTAAATCAATCATCCCCAGCATTTTGTAGAAGCCACCAGGAAGTCATCTTTTCATCATTTGATGTTATGGCACTTTTTTCTCCTCATATCCTTAAATATTTTAATCTGCATTCTATTCTTTCTCTAACATGTCTCTTCATCCTGAATCAATTGTAATTATATTGAGGGCAAGTATCATAGCTTATTTATCCTAATACCTCTCTCTGCCCTGAGCACAATGCATTGCATAGTGAATGCATTGCTTAAGAAAGGTTTGTTTATTTCATGTGAATCAATTAGCTAATTAATGCATTATAATTGGATCAGTGAATAGCTATGATTTCACCTGGGAGCATCTAACTAAGAAAAGGACTGCACATGATACTTTCAAAATAAACACTAATTGGATGGATGAATGAATAAATCACTGAATGGCAAGTTATTTGTTACATAAGATCAGAGCTCAGTATTACTTGGATGGATCCATTATCTCACAAATGTTGGCATTTCTCACCCTGGTACAATTCACAACCCATATAAAGCTTTTTGTCTTATGTTATTTGAACATAAGGTCCTTGAGGGCAGGATCTATCTCACTTTTTCTTTGTTTCCCCAGTGCTTAGCACAGTACCTGGCACAAAGCAAGTGCTAAATAAATGTGGGAGAGGGAGGAGATAATTAATTTTCATTTATTTACTCATTCTGTATAATTCTTGTCAACATCTTTCCATAAATCTCTCTGAGAGATATAGGCAATTTATTGTAATATTTCCTCTATGTTTTTTAATGGTTCATGGATACCAACACAATGTTCAGAAAATCCATTTGTTAAAACTCATTCTGGTCATATGACTACCTCCTACTTCCACTCATGCATATCTTTGGTGGTATCTTTTCCCAAGATCCTTACAAACAATTCATCACAAAACTTGCCTGTGTTCAAGATATTTCTTCCATTGCCTTTGGGGTCACCTACAACTTTTCTCTCCTAAGATGATTGAAGCAACCTGTGGGATCTTGGGACCTAAGAAACTTGGATTCTAGTCCTCACTATGCTGTTAATCAGCTCTATGACTGAGTAAGTTACATAAGGGCAACTAGATGGTACAGTGGGTAGAGTTCTGGACTTGGAGTCAGGAAGACCTGAGTTCAAATTTGGTCTCAGATTCTTACTAGCCTATGACTCAGATTCCTTATGTACAAAATAATAGTACCTACTTCACAGGAGTGCTGTTAGGACCAAATAAAACCCTTTATAAACTTTAAAGTACCAGCTAAATATTAATTATTATTCCTTATTTTCTTTTGTAGATAACAGTTCATATAAAATGGTTCTGGAGCTTTTAGCAGGCTACAGGGTAAATATGAGTTGAGTGTTACAAGGCAATCCAAAAATCTAAATTAAGAAAGGAAGACCAAAGCAATACTTTTGCTATACTCTGCTCTGATCAGACCATGTCTGTCGTACTGGGTTCAATTCTAGACATGGTATTTTAGAAAAATATTGATAAATTGAAATACATTCAGAGTAGGGATTAGCAGATCCTGCCATTTGAGGGTCAATTGAAGAAGCCCCCTGGTTTGACCAGAAGAAGAGAAGAGTTGAAGGAGGCAACTTGGTTTGATGGGGAAGCCCCTAATTTAGGATCAAATGAGCTGGGTTTGAATTCTGAAGTGAGTCATTTTACCCCTTTGGGTCTCAGTTTCCTTATCTGTAAAATAATGGAGTTGGACTATATGATCTCTAAGGATCTGTGTACTTCTAAATCCTATGATCCTATGATATGATAGCTCTGTCTAAGCAATGGAAGGGCTGTCACGTGGAAAAGGAATTTTTCTGCTTCTCTCTCAAGAGTAAAACTAGGAGCAATGGGTAGCATTTGCAAAGACAAATTTTAGCTCATTGTAAGAAATGTAACTCAGTGGTTACAACTGTCTAGAAATGAAATGAATTGTATATGGAGGTAGTAAGTTCCCCTTCACTGGAGACCTTCCAATAGGCCTTAATAATGATTACCTGTCTTGGATATTGAAAATGTTACAAGTACAGGCTATACTAGATGACCTCAGAGGTCCCTCAGAGTCTGTGAGTCTGAAACTGAGGCAAAAGAACCAGTGATGGGGTACAAGGTGTGAATTTGAAATGACCTAAATAAGTTGGAAAAGTCCCAAGAAATGCATATTGGAAAAGAAAAAAAACCTACCCAAAATAGAGGTGTCCAATAGTGGAATGAGCTGCCAAGCGGTAGATTCCCGCCATCTTGAAGTCTTCGATTTTACACTGGAAGAACACTTTGCGGATATGGTATAGAAATGAACTTCGTATAATAAGCATGAACAAGATTAGATAGACACTGGAGAGATAAGACAGAAAGGAAACAAAAAAAATAAATTCAAGGTGTCCAAAGTAGCTCAGCATTTTCTCCCTAAAACTTGGCTCTCCTCTCCCCATTTTCTCAAATATGCAGACATGAAACATTGTGGTTGTCTTTTATTATTCTCTGTCCTCTAACTCTGACCTCCAAGCAATTTCCAGGTCCTACCAGTTTCACCTTCACAATATCCTTCCAATCTGTCCCCTCTCTCCACTCAGTGGCCACCATTCCAGTTCAAGCCTTAATTATTTCTGTTTACATTCTTGTAGCAGCTCTGGTACAAAAGAAAATCCAGAGACTTGAGCACTCTATAGTCTGGGGTTCCTCTATGACACTCTTCCAGCTTCTCTCTTAGTGGTTCTTTTACTTGGCAGAGCCCAATTACTGTTGAGGTTAGGCAAAATGTCTGCCCTTCTCCTTCCTACCCTCAGAAATACCCTCCTTCTTCTTGGGGCCTCTAGCCAACCATGCCTTGGCATATATCACAAAGTGACCCTGTAGTCAGAAGACCAAACTCCAGAGTCCACCTCCGATATTTGCTACCTGTAAGAAGCAAATGATTTCACTTTCCTAAGCCTTGTTTTCCTCAGTTGTAAAATGGGAAGGGGTGGGATAATAGTGGACTACTGTGTGTCTAATAAAGTCCTTTCCAACTTAAAATATATGATACTAACTAGATGCTAAGCTCAGTTGTTGCTGGAGGGAATATAAGTGCTGTCATTGTAAGGGGTGGGATAACACTGGACTACATGTCTTCTAAAGTTTATTCCAAATTAAACTAGCTAGATACTAAGCTCAGTTGTTTTTTGGTTGTTGCTGTTGTTGTTGTTGTTGGAGGGAATATAAGTGTTGTCATTGTCCTCTAATTGTTTTCTTGCCTTGAGGCAAAGCCCCAGTCACTCTGCCCTAGTTATGGGTTTGATTCTAGAACCTTTTTGCTGCTAATTTCGACCTTTCATTTAAGGCTATGTAGGGGTGGTGAGACTGTAAAGTCTAAGAACCCTTAGGGCCTTCTCTTTTATAAAACTTCAGTTTGGATTGGTGTCCGATGCCATATTAGTAGCCTTGTTGAATCAGTTTTTGATTTTCTTATTTAGTAAATAAAAAGTATGCTGTCTACATGGCAGAATTCAAGTACTATTTTATCTATCTAAATGAAATTTTGGCTATGCATGGTGCTCCCTGCAGGCTAGGATATTACCTCAGTCTTCTTCAGACTTATCATCAGCCCAAAGAACTGTTCACTCTGCAAAATAATCCACCATCATCAAAAGTTTTCTTGTATGCCCTTCACAAATACAGCCATCATCGAGTAGCAATTCCCAGCTGACTGTCCCTTCGTCTTTAGATAATACTTTTACTCTATTAGGTTAGCAGAGTTTTCCAAGTGACCAGGATCATATTGTCTCTTGTTTTATCCTCAGGTATGAATGTGTTGAATAAATTAAATTATAATGGACCATTTGGATACTTCCCAGGAAGCTCAGTTGATTTCAGGACTATACCAGGGGTTGGGGTTCATTCTATGAATAATCTAGGTCTTCTAGGAGACTCCAAATTAGTTACTCATTCAGCCAATCAATAATAATATGCTTAGTATCTCAGGAGAAGACAAAGTCCCTACCCTTATCACCTTACCAGACAGGTTCACTTAAACATTTCAATTAACCCAGTAATACTAGGACCCTTCAAGGACACAGATTATGTCCTGTTTTGTATATTGTTGCCAGAGCTTTTTGTTCAAATGAACAAAGACATTTAGATGTATACTGTAATGGTAGTTCTATAGGTGTTTGAATTTTTTTAGTCTTGTATTTTACAAGAGGACCCAAGATCATCAACTATGGATCCAGAATTAAGGTCTAGAATGGGAATAGGTGCTATGTTGGTGAAACAAAACCCCTGGGACACTTAGCGTAGTAGATAAGAGAACGGTGTCTTGAGTAAAGAAGGCTCATCTTCCTAAATTCAAATCTGGTCTCAGGCATTTACTGGCTGTGTGACCCTGGGTAAGTCATTTAACCTTGTTTACTTCAGTTTCCTCATTTGTAAAATGGGTTGAAGAAGGAAAAGGCAAACCACTCTAGTATCTTCATCAGGAAAACCCCATATGGTGTCACAAAGAGTCAGACATGACTGAAAAACAACTGATCAACAACAAACTGTAATAAAATGGAATTGATTTCTGGGGCTGCCTGTTCATTGTTGTGTACTCTTGAATGAGGCATACCTGGACCTACTTTTCCCCATCCACAAAATAGGCATTTTGTGCTATCAATTCCTATGAAGTTAACTACTAATTGACTGTTTCAGTGAAGGTTGCTTTAAGTTAAAGTGTCTTGTAGACCTTCAGGTGCTGTATTAAGTTATTATTCTTATTAGGTGGTGTAGGGACACTGCACCTGTCATTTCCTCAGGGTACTCCTGGTATGGAAACTCTCTTTACAAATGTGTATCAACAGCTCATCTTTAAGTTGTCATCTGGTCAGTTACCTGGGGTGGTGAGGATTAACAATATGCAACTATAGATTCATTGCCCAGCTAGTATCAGCATAAGCTAGATTTCATTTTTAACATTTAACATTTATATTTATTTTTAAAATTTTAAACCAAAAACCATTAAATTAAATAAGAATTTCCATATTAGTAGCAGAACAGAGAAAAAGGGATTGAACATGAAAGTAAAATCCTATTATGTGCAATTTGACTTTCTTTTAAAATATATAAGATCAACATGTAATTTTCAAAGCTGCTTGTCTGATTCTTTCTAGTATTTTTTTTCTTCAGATATTTTCTTTTATTTTTCTTCTTCTTTTTTGGCCACCCCATCTTTAACTCCACCCCCCACCCCAACTCCACAATTACTTGTGGCAAATGTGCCCATTCAAGCGAAACAGATTCCAACATGAGCTACACTGAAAATGTTTCTTATTCTGCATCTCGGGTCTATCATGTCTCTGTCAAGGGGAGGTAGGATGTTGCATCATTGTTTCTCTTTCAAAATGTTCTTTACAGTGTTGTTGCTATTGTAAAAATCATTTGGTTGGTCTCCTCACTTCACTCTACATCAGTTCATATAAACTTTCCCACATTTCTCCAAGACCATTCTGTTCATCATTTCTTATGGTTCAATAGTATTTCATTACACTCACATAACAGAATTTATTCAGCCATTCCACAAATGATGGATACTCCCTTAGTTTCCTGTTCTTTGCTCTAACAAAAAGAGCACAGTTGCATTCCTAAACCTTAAGAAAAGACAAAGGAAAGCTATTGGATTCAAAGGAATTCCCAGTCTGAGTAATGAGAGCACAGAAGAGCAGCACAAATGGGATCCCAGGTATTTCCAAATTGTCTACTCTCCAAAAATGGTATTCACCAAACTCGCACCTGCTCCCCTCTTTAAAACCAGATGAGGTCAGGCTTATTTTGGATTGGCCAAGTGACTTCATCCTCGAATCCTGCCAATGAACTTTCAGAAGGAGTTACTCACACTTCATTTGTATCTCTCCCTCCAGCTGGAGTGTCACTGAACTATGTGTGTGTGTGTGAGTGAGAGAGAGAGAGAGACAGAGAGAGAGAGAGAGACAGAGATAGACAAAGAGAGAGACAGAGACAGAGAGAGAGACAGAGAGAGAGAGACAGAGAGAGAGAGAGACAGAGAGAGAGAGACAGAGAGAGACAGAGAGAGACAGAGACAGAGAGACAGAGACAGAGAGAGACAGAGACAGAGATACAGACAGATAGACAGAGAGAGAGAGACAGAGAGAGAAAGGGAGGGAGCTTTTGTTTATGTGTTTGTCATGGACCTTGAAATGATCCAAACTGGTACTTAAGTAAGAAGAGGGAGAAGTCAGAGAATTATTAGAATTATTACTAGAACTGAGTTTAATTTAGCAAGTAGAAAAGTGTACAGGATATCAGGCTCAGAAAATGGGGGGCTGAATAAAAGAAATTTTCCCTTATCAAAGATCTGTGATTTCCTTCATCCTAGTGCAGATGGCACATAGGGAGATGGTTATCAGGAGATGCAGTGACTGGAAAAATTCATTACCTGATTGGTAACCTTCTGATGACACACATCTCCACATTTAGACTGTTCTTTAGATGACAGGTGTAGTCTGTCACCAGGCTGCACTAGAAGCCTTTCTAGCTTAATAACAATAGATACCATTTATATACCACTTTAAGGTCTGCAAAGCACTTCACAAATAATATCTCATTTGATCTGTACAACAACTTCAGGAGTTAGTATTATCTCCATTTTGCAGATGAAGAAACAGAGGCAAACTGAAAGGTTTGTGACCAGAGTCACACAGCTACTAAATGTTTAAGGTGAGATTTGAACTCATGTCTTCCTGATTCTCTGTCCGGTGTTATGTACACTATGGTGTCCCCATAGCTGCCTCTGTTTAGTAAAACCTGCCTGAGCTTGTGTTCCTCTGATACAACTCATAAGAATCTGGAGTCATCTCCACAAACCATTGAGGACATGGTCACCTCACTTAACTTCCCAGAACTTCAAGCAACTTTCTAAGACTGTAAATTACAGAAGAATTACCAATTTACATCAATGGAGGGAGATTCAATTCTGGGACTTCCTAGAATGCATGAAATCAAAGGTCCGTATTTTTAGAAAATCTTGGGCATAGAATAAGCAGTGGAATGAAAAGAAAATGAAATGAAAATTTTAGGGCAAAATGTTTTATTATCATATTTCTTGAAAAACAATAGTAAATGAATGAATGGATAAATAGGTAAACAAATAGACAAGTAGATAGAGAAGGGAAGGAAGGAAGGAAGGAAGGAAGGAAGGAAGGAAGGAAGGAAGGAAGGAAGGAAGGGGTTGGACTGGAAGATTTACAAGATCCATTCCATTTCTAACTTAATAAAAAGAAAAGAAAAACCAGTAGTCCTGATACTGCCAGGCTATAAAGTTCATTTGGATGGGTTGAGATTTTTCTGACTAACTCTTAGGTTACTATTAGTAACTAATCACTTTTTCAATACTTTCATTGGCTTGTTTATCACAATTCCTCTGTGCTTTCTTATCCATGTTGTTGAATTATTCCCCGAAGAAGATTTATCCGATGCATTGGGGCTTTCTTCTGGACCTTTCAATATTTTGTATTTACTGACCACCTCTTAACACCCATGGCATGGTTCTCCTTACAATTTCTTTTCTGATCATGTGTGTCTTTGGAAATGCCCTTTTAATGTCTCTTCTCATAGGCTATAGCCTTACATTCAGGATGCAGAGCTGTAGTTAACATGGGGTGTTCTTCCCAACAAAGACTGCCATTCCCATACCTCACCTTGCAGTCTTCTGTTGGCCTGCGGTATAGTCCCATGACCACTTTGGGCTGCCGCTTTCAGGGTCTTGCTGCTATGATGTCCCTTATCTAAGTCTCTACCTTTTCCCCAAACCCCATGGTAGTTAGGTGGCTCAGCAAATAGCATGCTGGGTCTAATGTGAAGAAGACTTGATTTCAAATCCAGCTTCAGACACTTCCTAGCAGTGTGATCCTAGGAAAGTCATTTAACCTGTCTGCCTCAGTTTATTCAATTGTAGAATTGGTATGATAATAGCACCTACTTATTAGAGTTTGTAAGGATCAAACAAGATATTTGTAGAACAATTAGCATAGTGCCCAACACACAGTAGGTACTTAATAAATGCTTGTTCTTTCCTTCTTCCCTTCCCCATGTAGGACATTGACTGGCTCTGAGTAACAGTCCACTTTCTTTTCCAACATAGCTACAATCATGACCAGATTGTCCTCTGTATTGCTATTGCCCACAACCTACCAACCACCCACTCCTTCCCCAGCTGAATTTCTCCTAGGCATTAGACCACCAATCCACAGAAATGTTTCCACTATGTATTGTCCTTTTGGTTACTTCCCATCTTTACTCAGAGACAGTGTGTCCAGCTAATTGGTATAATGGACAGAGTGCTAGAATTTAGAGTCAAAGAAACATGAATTTCAAACCCTGCCTCAGATACCTACTAGTTGTGTGACTGGGCAAGTCACTTAACCTCTATCTGCCTCATTTTCCCCATTTGTTAAATGGGGATAAGAGTAGCACCTACCTCCCAGGCCTATTTTGAGAATCAAAAGAGAAAGTAAATATAGAGTGCTTTGTAAAATATATCTAGGACTTATAATGATAGATATGAGCCCCCACAATCATCATTATCATTGTTAATATCATCATCACTATCATCATAATTATCACTATCATTGTTAGTATCATCATCATCATCATAATTATTATCATTGTTGTTACCATCATCATTACCATTGATATTTTATTATAATCATCACCATTATCACTATCATCATAATCATTATTATGGTAATGATAATGTAGCAGCAAGCACCTATACAAAGGCTTCCCAGAGTCTCATCTGGCCAAATCACACAACACTTCTCAAAGTGAGCCCCAAAGCAAAGCCCCTCCTCAGGGCTTATATAGCCTTCTCCTGGCTCAGAGATTGTAACAACTTCCTTGACCCACTGCCCAATCACAAAGTATCAAGGTGTGGGCTTTCCTGAAAAACAAGCCTCCCACTATCATAGGCTCCAGGTGCACTTAAGCTAGGGGCAGGGAAGATCTTTAAATTTGCATTTCCATTACATTCGGCCCCAAGATCTTTCATGCCCATAGCATACACAATTTACATTTGAATTAGCACTAAAACATCTCTTAGGTCGCATTTTCCAGGTACATAATAAAATCACAATATAATCTCAAAATATAATAGTCCAAGTCTTCCACTTATGGGGCAAATGTTAACTCAGTCACTTATCAGTAAAATAAAAAAAATAGTCACTCTTAAGTTAACTCAATCAGTTACATCAGTTTTCAAAGTACAAGTCTTCCACTCATGGGGCAAAGTCTTGATTAGCTCAATTAGTCTCTTATCTGTAACAATATCTCAAAGTACAATTAGTCACTTATTCAGTAAAGTCTTACTAAGTATGCCCATAGCATAGACAATTTACATTTCAATTAGCACTAACCATCTCTTAAGTCATATTTTCAAGGTACATCTAAAGTTATCAAAGTGGCCACTGGGCCTTAAACACAAAATACAAAGCATTATCACATAAAGTTCTCTTGGGAGGAGGGGGGTGTCCTTCCCATAACACTGCTCCACCCCTGCTTCCAAGTCCAGAGAGGGAGCTGGGCAACAAAACCAAAGGTGGGGTCCTTGGGGTCCATGGCACTTCACCCCACCCACCATAGTCACAAGTCCATCCCCCCGGGTCCCAAACTGTGGGATGCAACAAGGAAACACATTCAGTGCCCCTGCTTTGCCACACAGTCCTTATCCTTACCTGTGGCTGAAATGGAAACTCCTGGGTTCCTTCTCCTCCAGCAGAAGGCAGCAGCTCCTGGCTTCTCCACAGGTCTCCATGCAGGCAGCTCACCATTCCTGCTCTCAGCTCAGTGAAGTCAACATTCAGGCCATTCTTCTCTCCTGCTCCATGGCTCCACAGAGTCACAGCTACCACAACTGGGAAACAAACAATTATCCCAGCCCCCATACTTTCCTTTTACTCAGCAGATCCCATCCCTCCTTGCCATTTTGTAGCAGCAAGCACCCCAATATCCCCAGGGTGACTGCCAACACAGGTTCTTAGATCTGCTTTACAAAAGGAAAGCAACTCAAAATGGGTTAACAAACTTACTTTAATCAAACAAATGTATATTACCTAGTTCAGGGGAAAAAGGTCAGCACCCCAAACTTCAGAGTTACAGAACTTACAGATCAAACAGACAGGCTTCCAAACTGTCCACCCATTATGTCAATACCAAATCACAGTTACCAGAGAGGGAAGCATCAACATCTGGGTTTTCAAAGCTGGGGGGGGCTCTCAACAAAGGCTTCCCAGAGTCTCATCTGGTCAAATCACACAACACTTCTCAAAGTGAGCCCCAAAGCAAAGCCTCTCCTCAGGGTTTATATAGCCTTCTCCTGGCTCAGAGATTGTAACAACTTCCTTGACCCACTGCCCAATCACAAAGTAACAAGGTATGGGCTTTCCTGAAAAACAAGCCTCCCACCACAGGCTTCAGGTGCACTTAAGCTAGGGGCAGGGAAGATCTTTAAATTTGCATTTCCATTACAGATAATAATAATGATAATGATTTATAATTACCATCATCATTATCATCAATATCATTGATATTTTATTATAATCATCACTATCATTGTTATCATCATTATTATCATTACATCATTGTCATTATTATCATCATTTTATCATAATCATTGGTATTTATCATGATCATTATTTACATTATTATTGTTATTATCATAATTATTTTATTATCATTGTCATCATCATTAAATCATTTTTGTTATTATTGATATCACCATAATTTTATTATTATCATTGTCAGTATAATCATTATCATTACTAGCATTATCATTACATCATCCTTATCATCATCATCATCATCATTATTGTTGTTACCATAATTGTTACAATCATCATTATTATTATCATTGTTATCATCACTATTATCATCATTGTCATCATCATTTTATCATGATCATTGGTATTAGCATCATTATTTACATTATTATTGTTGTTATCATAATTATTTTTATTATCATAGTTGTCATCATTTTTATCATTATCATTGTCATTAATATCTTCATCATTATCATTGTTAGTATTATCATCATTACATCATCATTATCATCTTTATCATCATCATCATTGTTATCATCATTATTGTTATAATTATTTTCATTGTTATTTTATTATAATAATAATCATTATCATCATTGTCATTATTATAATTTTATCATGATTATTGTTATTAGCATCATTATTTACATTATTTTTGTTATTATCAAAGTTATTTTTATCCTCATCATCATCATCACTATCCCAGATGGAATCACTGAAATGATCGTGGTGCTAAGGAGATGGGTTTGTATCTGCTCCATAGCTTGGGCTCTAAAACTTCTATGTCAAACTAACAGCCCCAGAGTACAACATAGGCCCCCCAAACATGGACAGATAGGCTGAATGTGCTCCAAAGCCTATCTAACCTATAGGCTAGATTTGGCAGGAGAGATGGTGCTAAATCATTCAATCAAGCTGTCTCTATGTGGCCAAATTAAGAGAGAAACTGCCAGACCTCCGTTTCGCCTTATAAGCTGTGCAGGCCCAGCCAAAGTCATTAATAAGCTAGCCAGGCTGGAGAGACTCCCTGCCAGGAGCTCCCTGCTGTTGCTTGGGCTCCCTCTCTCAGCTGAGGCCTCTCTTGTCCATCTGTTCTGTTCTGTGTTCAGGGCTGCCTGAGCCAGCAGGTACTCTTCTGACCCACCCATCACTGCTTCACAGACATAACCTGTCGGCATTCTCCCCTTATGAGCACACGAAAATGTCAGTGGAGACAAACACACCACATACCACTGTGATGGGGAAGTGGGGGGCATCATGGAGGGTATGAAAGGAAAGGCAAGGACAAAACATTCATCAGATAAAGATGTCATGAGGATCAAATGATATCATGAAAGCAAAATCTCATTGAAAAGTATAAAGCACTATATAAATGTCGGGTGTTAATAATACTGAGCTTTAGTAACTTTATATATAATCCAGTCTTCTAATAAGAAGCAACATAATCCCCTGGTTACTACAAGGAGCCCTATTATCAATAATGTAGGAGGGGAGGGATAAAGAAGTGACCCCAGGCAGATAGGGGACCAGTTCTGGAAGATAACTCCACCCAACTCACTCCAATGGGCCACACAAACTCTTCTGCTCCTTTTCAGCTGCTCACAGTCTTTACCTGACCAGGGATCCTGAAATTCCCAGCCTGCATCTCCTCCCACCCTAATCCCCAGATCATCCTGACAACATGGTATAGTAAACAGAGCCGGGGACTTGGGAGTTCTGAAGACCTCAGTTTAAATCCTGGCTCCTTCATTCACAACCTCGTGTCTTTCAAGAAGTCATTAACCTCTGTAAGGCTTTTCCTCAATACATGAAAAATGGGGCTAGCAATACTTATCTAACTCACTTCATAGATTTTTTTACAAGAAATGCATTGTTGACCTTAAAGCACTAGGTAGATGTGTTTTTATGCACAGGCTATCTGCACCACCCCCCTGACACATTTCTTTGCCTTAGTTTGTCTATTGTGTTTCTTTAAGTTTTTTCATCAGGATTTTCAAGAGAGACTTCATAAGACTAAAAGAGAAAATATAAAAGCAAGGATAGAGTCCAGAATTACCGAGTTACTGAGTGTGGGAATCATGCTCAGCTATCCTCAATGTAGGCATAGAGACTGGGTCAGTTTAACTGATTGTCTAACCTACATTCCTATCTACCTAGCATCTAGGTCTGAGCCAGCCTCCATGCCACAGAGAAGTCTACCCCAGAATCAATCTGATCTGACATTTGTCTTTTTTTCCCCTCAGATAGGCATCAATCACAATGCTGTTGGGGTGCATGGTGGAACTTTTGGAGCTGGACTTATTTCTTTGTAGGAGACAGATATCACAGATCAGTCTGCCCAACTTATAAAGCTGAGATTTTGATATGGGCAAGTATGGTTGAGAGTCATCCAGCTTTGAGGGGAGGGAGGAGAGAGAGAGAGAGAGAGAGAGACAGAGAGAGAGAGAGAGAGACAGACAGAGAGACAGAGAGACAGAGAGAGAGACAGAGACAGAGAGAGAGAGAGAGAGACAGAGAGAGAGACAGAGAGACAGAGACAGAGAGACAGAGACAGAGAGACAGAGAGAGAGACAGAGAGAGAGAGACAGAGAGGGAGGGAGAGAGAGAGAGCTTTCCTGGGTCTTCCCAACAACCATATGAAGTAACCATTGTTGGATTGAACAGACTGAGATGAAATTTAACAGTGGAAGGCTTATACTTGAGTTTAAAAAATCAGCTTCTCAAGTACAAGATCAGGGAAGAATGGTTAGGAATCAGGCCGTTTGAAAAATAGCTAGAGAAATTAACATTCAACATGAGTCAATAATGTGATATAAGGAGGGGGAAGTTAATTTTCTACCAGTCAACACTGAGAGATGTTGCTTTCAGGAATAAGAAGGCAGTGGTACAATCTTACAATGTGCCCTGGTTAGAGCAAATGTGGAGTACTGTGGTCAGTCCTGAATACCACTTTTAAGGAAAGACATCGATAGAGCAGGGCATTCAAAATGATGAAAAGCATTAAGTTTACGGCCTGTAAGGACTGACTGAAGGAAGAAGGGATGTTTAGTCTATAGAAAAGAATACCCAGTGGGATAGGATGGATGTCTTCAAGTATTTAAAAGAGCTGATCTGTAGAAAGAGGATTAATCTTATTCTATTTGCACCCAAAAGACAAAACTAGGAGAAATAGGGAGGGAAGAAGAGATACAAAGACAAATTTAGACAATGTCAATAAAAGTTTCCAGACAATTGGAGCTATCCAAGGATGGAATGGGCCTACTTAGGAGGCAGTGGGTATTAAAGAAGATGTCATTGGAAGTGCCCCAAAAGAGTACTAAAAATATTATCCCATTGTACAGAGGAGAAAACTGAGATTGAGGGAGATTAATTGATTGGATTGGTCCAAGGACAAATAGCTAGACAGTGTCTGCAGTTAGAGTTAAACCCAGGTTTTCTGTCTTAAGATCCAGAAATTTATACACTATGTTGAACTGCCATAATGGGTAATAGTTGCCAGAGGCCCATAATACAGGCATTATTATGTCAATTAGTATCTGTGCCAGTTTGAGCTTCTTCCTCCTAGAATTTTAAGAGCTTGACCAGCAGCTCCCTTGTCAGGTCAGTCTTAGCAGCAGCTACCTCTCCCTTCTCCCAAGGGATCCCTCCTTCTTACCCCTCCTCACTCGTTCTCTCCCCTTTATGTGTTTACTTATGTATTTGAGATCATCCCAACATAATCAACTCCCACTTATGTTCTATGTCTATGTAGACTCCAAGTGCCCTAAAAACGCAACAAAGAGTTTCATTATCATCTTCCCATAGAAGACAATTAAATAAATTAATAAAATTTAACTTTTTTCTGATTACATGTAAAAAATAACTTTTTATAAAAAAATTGAGTTCCAGGTTCTCTCCCTTTCTCGCTCCCATCATCCATCATCGAGAAGGCAAGCAATTTGATAAAGATTATACATTTGCAATCATGCAAAAGATATTTCCATATTAGTAATGTTGTGAAAGAAAACACAGACCAAAAAAAAGAAAAAGAAAGAACCTTTTCAAAAGTGCATTTTGAATTACATTCAGAATCTATCAGTTCTTTCTCTGGAAATAGATAGCATTTTTAATCATGAGTTCTTCTGAATTGTCTTAAATCTTCGCATTGCTGAGAATAGCTTAGTCATTCACAGATGATTATTGCATTGTACTGTGTACGATGTTCCCCGGTTCTGCTCATTTCATTTTGCATCAGTTCCTGTAAGTCTTTCCAGGTTTCTCTGAAATCATCCTGTTTGTCATTTCTTGTACCACAGAAATATTCCATCATAAGCATATACTACAACTTGCTCAGCCATTCCCCAATTGATGGGTTTGCCTTGGCAGATAGACTTCCAAGTATTTTGTATTGTCTACAAATATTTTAAGTGGAATTTCTCCTATCTCTGACTGCTGGACTTTGTTGGTAGTGTGTAGAAATACTGATGATTTGTGTGGATGTGTTTTATGTCCTTCAACTTTGCTAAATTTTATTTATAAATAATTGTTTCACCTAGGTTTTTAGTTGATTCTCTGGGATTCTCTAAGTATACCATCATATCATCTGCAAAGAGTAATTGCAGATGCATGAGGAAATAGAACAAGACATTTTTATGCCCTAAACAATGCATCCATTGCCTATTCTAATTCCTTCAATTTCTTTTTTTTTCTATTATTTCTATAGTACAAGATTTGAATCATAGTGGTGATAATGGGCATTTCACTTCTGATGTTTCTAATGTTTCACTTCTGATCTTATTGGGAAGACTTCTAGTTTATCCCCATTACAGATTATGTTTGCTGATGGTTTTAGATGGATACTACTTACCATTATAAGGAAAGTCCCATTGATTCCAATGCTATCTAGTGTTTTTAAAAGGAATGATTATTGGTTTTTTTGTCAAAAGCTTTTTCTGCATAAGTTGAGATAATCACATGATTTCTATTGGTTTTGTTATTGTTATGGTCAATTATGCTGATAGTTTTCGTAATACTGAACCAGCCCTTCATTCCTGGTATAAATCCCACCTAGTCATAGCTTTATGTGATTTATTACTGCAATCTCCTTGCTAGTATTTTATTCAAAATATTTGCATCAATATTCATTGGGGAAATTGGTCTCATTTTCTTTCTCTTCTTTTTGCTCTTTCTGGCTTAAATATCAGCACCATGTTTGTTATTTAAAAGGAATTTGGTGAGGCTCTTTGATATTTTTCCAAAGAATTTATATAGTACTAGAAATAATTGTTCTTTAAATGTTTGGTAGAATTCACATCTAGGCCTAGTGATTTTTTTCTCAGGGAGCTCATTGATAACTTGTACAAATTCTTTTTCTAAGAAAGGGTTATTTAGTTATTCTTTTTCCCCATTTCTTAATCTAGTTGATTTATATTTTTGTAACTATTCATCCATTTAATTAGATTATTAGATTTATGGGGTAAAATAGCTCTCAATAATTACTTTAATTGGGGCAGCTAGGTGGCACAGTGAATAGAGCACCGGCCCTGGAGCCAGGGCTACCTGAGTTCAAATCTGGCCTCAGACACTCAACACAAAAACTAGCCATGTGATCTTGGGCAAGTCACTTAACCCCAATTGCCCTCCAAAAAAGTAAAAAAAATTACTTTAATTTCATCTTATTGGTGATGAATTTACCCTAAATCATTTTTGATACTAGTAATCTGGTTTTCTTCTTTAAGAAAATCAAATTAATCAATGGTTTATCTATTTTGTTTTTAAAAACTAACTCCTAGTTTTATTACTTCAATTGTTTTCTTACTTTCAGTTTTACTAATCTCTCCCTTAATTTTCAGGATTTTGAATTTGGTGTTTAATTGGGGACTTTTAATTTGTCCTTTTTCTAGGTTTTTTTTTAAGTTGCATGCCCAATTTATTGATCTGCTCTTTCTCTATTATATTGATGTAAATATTTAGAGATATTTCCGTTAAGTACTGCTTTGGCTAAATCTCATAAACTTTGGTATTTTGTCTCATTGTTATTATTCTCCTTAATGAAATTATTGATTGTTTCTATAATTTGTTCTTTTTATCTATCCCATTCTTTAGGAATAGATTATTTAGTTTCTAATTAATTTTTAATCTACATTTCCCTAGCTCTTTATTGAATTACATTTTTATTGCATTATGAGTTAAATGTATTTAATATTTCTGCTTTTCTGCATTTGGATTGAGGTTTTTATGCCCTAAAACATGGTCAATTTTCATGTAGTTGCCATGTACCACTAAGAAAAAGGTATATTCCTTTCCTTTCCCACTCCATTTTCTTCAGAGGTCCATCATATCTAACTTTTCTCAGATTCTATTAACCTCCTTTACTTTCTTCTTGTTTATTTTTAGTTAGATTTATCTAGTTCTGAGAGGGGAAAGTTGAGGTCCCCCTTTAGTATAGTTTTACTGTGTATTTTCTCCTGTAACTCATTTATCTTTTCCTTTAAGAATTTGGATGTTCTCTCCAGTCAGATTGGCTAAGATGACAAAACAGGAAAATGACAAATGATGGAGAGGATGTGGGCAAATTGGAACACTAATGCATTGCTGGTGGAGTTGTAAACTGATCCAACCATTCTGGAGAGCAATCTGGAATTATGCCCAAAGGGTTATAAATAATTTCATACCCTTTGACCCAGCAATACCACTTCTAGGGTTATATCCCAAAGAGATCATAGAAGAGGGAGGAAGACCCATAGGTACAAAAATATTTATAGCAGCTCTTTTTGTGGTTGCAAAGAATTGGAAATTAAAGGGGTGCCCATCAATTGGGGAATGGCTAAACAAGTTGTGGTATATGCATGTAATGGAATATTATTGTGCTATAAGAAATGAGGAGGAGATGGTTTTCATATTTACCTGGAGAGGCTTATACAAACTGATGCTGAGTGAGAAGAGTAGAACAAGGAGAAATTTGTATACAATCACAGACACATCATATGTGTGATGACCAACTATGACAGACTGGATTCTTCTCAGCAATGCAGTGACATAAGTCAATCCCGAAAGACTCATGAAGGAGAGAGATGCCTACATCCATAGAAGTAACTAGAAAGAACTGAGCTTGAATCCTGATGAAAGAAAACTAATTGATCTTTTTCTTTTCATTGTTTGGTTTTATTTCTTCTTTACCATTTTTCATCCCATCTAGTACAATACACCTTTGTAACTTGACTAATGTCTATTCTGAAAGTATTTGCAGATCCTATACTGGACTATATGCTGTTGTGGGGGGTGGGGAGAAGGAGGGAAGGGAAATTTGAAACTCAAGGAACTATGGAATTGAATCTTGTTAACTGAAACTAAACTAATAAATTAAAAAAAGAATTTGGGTGTTATACTATTTGGTGCATATATGTTTAGCACTGATATCACTTCATTGTCTATTGTACATTTTAGCAAAATGAAATTTTCTTGCTTATCTCTTTTAATTAGATCTATTTTTGCTTTTACTTTGTCTGAGAGCATGATTGCTTTGCTGATTTTTTTTATTTCATCTGAAGCATGATAGATTCTACTCCATCCTTTTATTTTTACTTTGTGTGTGTCTCTTTGCTGTTTTTGCAAACAACCTATTGTAGGATTCTGGTTTTTGATCTACTCTGCTATCCACTTCTGTTTTATGAGAGTTATGATTACTAACTGCATTTCCCTCCATCCTGCTTTCCTCCCACCTCTGTTTTTCTTTCCAAGGTAGACTTCCAAGTATTTTGTACTGTATCTCTCTCTCTCTCTCTCTCTCTCTCTCTCTCTCTCTCTCTCTCTCTCTCTCTCTCCACTGTAATTCCTCAAAACTGTTTTGCTTCTGATCACCACCACCTCCTTCTATCAGCTCTTCTCTTTCTCTATCCTCCTCTTCTCCTACTTCTTTGTTGGGTAAGATAGATTTCTATACCCAACTGAGTGTGGATGCTGTCCCCTCTTTGAGCAATTCTGATGGGAATTAAGTTCAAGCATTACCCATCTCCCTATCTTGCCCTCCACTGAATTCCTTCATGCCTCTTTTATCTGAGATAATTTGCCCTACTCTCTCTCCTTTCCTCCTTCTCTCAGTGCATCTGTCTTTCTCACCATTTTATTTAATTGGGGGGGGGATATCATCTCATTATAGTCAACTCACACCTGTAACCTTTGTCTATGTGTACTTCTTCTAACTGCCCTAATGATGATAAAGTTCTTAGGACTTACAAGCATAATCTTCCCATAAAGGAATGTAAACAGCTTAGCCATATCAAGTCTCTTATAATTTTTCTTTCATGCTTACCTTTTCATGGTTCCCTTTGAGTCTTGTGTTGGAATGTCAATTTTCTATTCAACTCTGGTCTTTTTATCGGGAATACTTGAAAGTCCTCTACTTCATTAAATATCTATTTTTTTTGCCTGAAGGATTATATTCAGTTTTATTGGGAAAGTTTTTCTTGGTTGTAATCCTAGCTCCTTTGCCTTCTGGAATATCATATTCTTAGTCCTCCAATCCTTTTTTTTTTTTTAAAGCAATTGGGGTTAAGTAACTTGCTCAAAGTTACACAGCTAGTCATTATTTATGCGTGGGTGCTCATTTTCTGAGGCCGGATCTGATCTCGGGTCATCCCAACTCCGAGGCCGGCTCTCTTACTCACTGCGCCACCTAGCCGCCCCTTTAGGGCAATTGGGGTTAAGTAACTTGCCCAAGGTTACACGGCTAGGTTTTTGTTTGTGTGGATTAGCTCCGAACTCAGGTCCTTCTGACTCCAGGGCCGTCGCTCTATTCACTGTGCCACCTAGCCGCCCCCCTCCAATCCTTTAATGTGAAAACTGCTAAGTCTTTTTGTTATCCTGACTGTGGTTCCATAATATTTAAGTTGTTTGCTTCTGACTGTTTGCAATATATTCTCCTTGATGTGGGAGATCTAGAATTTGGTTACAATATTCCTGGGAATTTTCATTTTGAGATCTCTTTCAGGATGTAATCAGTGGATTTTTTCAATTTATATTTTACCCTACTGTTCTAGAATATCAGGGCAGTTTTCCTTGATAATTTCTTGAAAGAAAATGCTTAGGTTTTTTTTTAATCATGGTGTTCATTTAGCCCAATAATTCTTGAATGATTTCTCCTTTGTCTATTTTTCAAGTCAGTTGTTTTTCTGAAGAGATATTTCATGCTTTATTTTATTTTATTTATTCTTTTGATTTTTTTTATTTCTTGATGTCTTGTGGAGTCATTAGTGTCCACTTGCCCAATTCTAATTGTTAAGGAATTTTCCACAGTGAAGTATTACACTTCTTTCCCCATTTGGCCAATACTACTTTTAAAGGAATTTTTTTTCCAAGAATTTTTGTGTCTCTTGTACCATTAGGTCAATTCTGTTTTTAAGGTGTTATTTTCTTGTACCTCTTTTACCAAACTGTTAATTTTCTTTTCATAATTTTCTTGTATTACTCTAATTTATTTTTCCAGTTTTTACTCTACTGCTCTTATCTTCTTCTTTAATGCTTCCAAGAATTCTTGTTGGGTTTGTGTCCAATTTGCATTTCTTTTTGAGGCTTTGCTTGTAGCTATGTTCACATTATTGTATTATGAGTTTGTCTTGGTCTTCCCAGTCACCATAGGGGAAGACTTGGGGTGGATGATACTAACTGTCTTGTAAGGAATATTGAATGCCAGGAGTTTGGGCTTACTGGAGAAGTTTCTGAGAAGGGATGTGGTGGAATGTATATGGTGTTTTAGGATAATTAACCTAGGGTGGTCAGCTATTTAAAAATGAGAGAATGTGGAGTCAATGAGATCTGCCAGAAAGTTACTGCAATAAGTGAGGCAAGAGTCAACAAATCCTGAATACAGTACTAGAAGTATGATAGAAAAACTGGAACAGAGGGAAGAGACATGTCATAGGTAGGGTCAATAGGACTTGGTAATTGATTAGAAATGCAGGAAGCAAAGGGGAAGTTAAAGGGGGAATCTAAATGTTTAAGATTACATGACTAGGAGAAGAATTGTAATAGAGAAGAAAGAGCAATGGATCAGGAGATCTAGGTCTATTTTCTGGTTTGGCCCTTTATCACCTGTGTGAATTAATAAGTTCATCTGTGTGATCCTGCTCCCCATCCTTCTCTAAATTCTGCATAGATCAACACACTAGAGGAGGCTTTCTTCAGGTTCTTTGAATATCTCAAAGCTATGAATGTGGTTAGGGTTGCTGACCTGCTTTGTTCATTTGCTTAAAAACAAAAATGCTTCTTTGTTATGGGAAATGGCTTTCTGAGTGAGGAAGGAGGAGGAATCAATCCAGAAATGTAGATGATTTAAATATAAAAGATAACAATAAAAATTAAAGAAAAAAACCTCACCTAAAGCCCAATTCATTATCTTTCTTCCCCAATCAGCTCTTCTTCCTAACTTTCCTATTCACATCAAAAGTACAAACACTTTCTAATGATAATAGTTCACATTTATATAGTCCTGAAATCTTTGATATTCTCTGCAAATTTTCTACTTTTTCCATTATTCTGTGTTGCCACTTGTCATGAACCATTTGTCTCTCATCAAGGAAAAAGAAGAGTGGGGAGGTCACAGTAAGAACAAGAAAGAACAGATACAGTTGTCTGGCATCATCTCTCCCCATTAGATTGACATCTGCTTGAGAGCAGGGACTGTCTTTATTGATTGTATCCTCAAAGCTTAGCACAAGACCTGGTGTATGGAAGGCACTTAATACATATTTA
Organism: Gymnobelideus leadbeateri; assembly: GCA_011680675.1. Classification (NCBI taxonomy): domain Eukaryota; kingdom Metazoa; phylum Chordata; class Mammalia; order Diprotodontia; family Petauridae; genus Gymnobelideus; species Gymnobelideus leadbeateri. The sequence continues at coordinate 35,272 of WOXC01003052.1, forward strand.
TTGGATTGGATTAGAATGGAGGGAAAGAAATTCAATTACAGGGCAATAAAAAGTGTATGGGTGCTAAGAAGATGACATGTTGGTTTGTAGCTCCCCAGTTTAAGAAATTTTAAAGGAAGAGGTAGAATGAGATAGTAAATAATAACAGGTAGCAATTCTGGAGTGCTTTAAGGTTAACAAGACTCTTTACGTACGTGTGTGTGTGTGTGTGTGTGTGTGTGTGTGTGTGTGTGTGTTTTCATTTGTTCCTCCCAGCAACTCTGTGATATAGCTGCTCTTACTATTCCCCATTTTACAGATAAGGAAACAAGAAGGTTAAGTGATTTTCCCAGGGTCGCACAACTAGTAAATAGGAGGCAAGATTTGAACTCAGCTCTTCCTGACTCCGGATCCAGCACTCTCCTTAGGTGGGGTACATTCATTGAGCTATGTGTCTGCTCCTCTATTTGGCAACAAAGGAAAGCACCTCAAATACACCCGGGGACTGAGAACAACAAGTACAGTAATCTGTTCCCTCTCCCCCTAAGCCTGCCACAGAACTCTGTAGATGCCCAGCCTTTGAAAGGACTCACTCATTTCTCACCAACAGCTGCACCACATAAGTCCTCTGTGCCACTCCCTTTGGCAACAACTTATCACAGTCCTGTCAGCCTCAGTCAGGGAAGAGATAGGAAGGAAAATTACTGTCACATATGGCCAGATTCCACCACTGAGGATGGGAGAGGCTCCATAGGGAGTTGAGGACTCAGAAGGGAGAAAGAAGTAGATATTCAGGTGAAGGAAGGCACAGGGGTTCCTATATGAATCATAGCAACTTCAAAGTGAAAAGTGGGGGCCATAATGAGGAATGTCACCCTGATCTTTTGCTCAAATTAAATGTCCCTTACTCTGACCATTAAAAATATCTTGGTTGTGTTCCTGCCCTTCCTTCCTGTGTAAGCTATGAGCCAAGTGATTGCTTCAACCCCTCAGTCTCTCATGGTGCCTGGCAACTTGTCAAACAATACAATTGCTTGTCCTCCTTAGAAATGAGAGCAAAGCAAGTTCAAATGAACTGACATTTGTCTTCAGTAATCTTCTGTCACTTTTAACCACCCTCAAATTAGACCTTGGGCTATGTATAGCTGGGAAAATGGCATGTGATGTTTCTGTGGGGGGAGGGGGCCTGAAGCGGGGAGGGGGGTGAGGTCCTATTTGATGGCATTTACTTCTGTGAATGTCTGCTAAAGTTTGAGGTTGCAGGATAACAGATTAGGTTTTCTTTGGAAGTTTTGAGAATGCCCATGATTGGTCTTTTACTATTCCCCAGCATCATAGAGAAGCATTCAGTTCAATTCTACAAACATTTATTGACTTTCTATCATAAGGACTACCCAAATATCCACTTCCTACATGAAGTTAGAAATTAGAAATTTCTACCTCTGATCACTCATGATGTTTTGTTCTTATCTTTTTCACATATCACATTCTCTTCTGTTTCATAGCTGTAGTACCCAGTCTCTTTCTAATATAAACCCAAACCACTTCCCCCAACAAAAACAAACAAAAAACCTTCCCTAGGTTCATAGCATTTTGTAGGTCAACACCCACTCAACACTGTAGCTTGTGAGCCCCCACCAATGTTATTCTTTTACTAAATCAACCAGAGGACATATCAGTTCAAAGCAAAAGATATTTAATCAAACATAGCAAAGTAAGTGAAAAGATTTTCCTCAAACACACAGGAGTGCACCCTCCCATGGGTTACCATGTCACCAATGGGAGAGGGGGTATTTACCAGGAACACATATCACTATAGAATACTAACAGAGGGGCACAATATAGGGATCATGTATAGCCAGGGAACATTCCCAGTCAGACATATGTATAGAGAACAGATAGGATCATCAGAATATACACAGAGATAGGAAAACTCATACCTTTGTTTCTTCGAATTGCTCTCTGCTGCCATCTGCTGGCTGTCTCCACTCTCTAAGGCATGGTTTGCCTGTGTTGTTACTCTCCACTGTCATCTGTTGATTGTCAGTTGCAGTGTGACTTTTTTAACTGAGGTGCTCCTTTTGGAGCCTGTCTTCAAGTCTTCAGAATTATTTCTACTGCTCTTTGCTGCCACCTTCTGGTCATATGATGCAACCAGCCTTTTTGGTCTAGGGGAGAGGTTCCCAGTTCTTTGGTTTATATATAAACAAACTCCAGTGCTGTAATTAGCTCTTTCGTTATGGGACCCTAAGGAACCAGCAGTTTTTTGAATTCCTTTTCTCCTGATGTTGATCTGTGTCGTTCATTCTAAACTTTTATCTGAGTTATAGTCCAAAATTCCTTTTAATTTCTATTTTATACAGATGTATATAATACATGTGTATGTATATGTGTATATACAAGGAGGCAGGTATATGTGTATATACTAGGAGGCAGGTGTGGGACTAGAAAGACCTAAGTTCAAGATCCACCTCTGAAACACACTGTGTGCAATTCAATTAACCTTTGTCAGCCTCAGTGGTGATAATAATAACACCTATCTCCCAGGGTTGTTGTAAGGATAAAATGAGATAATATTTATAAAGCACTTCTTCAAGAAAAAAAGGACAAATAACAACAGTGGATTTCCCCATATCAGAAGGCTTCAAACAAAGAAGATGCCATTTGTTGGGTACATTGTAAGGTTTGTTCTGATTCTGGTGTGGGCTGAAGGAGATAGTCTTCCTGGGCTGAGATTCTATCATTCTGTGAATTAGAAATTGTTATTATCACTTATTTAAGGCCTGGAGCAGCTAGTTGGTGTAGTGAATAGAGCACTGACCCTGGAGTCAGGAGGACCTGAGTTCAAATCCAGCTTCTGACAATCGACACCTAACAGCTGTGTGACCTTGGCCAAGTCACTTAACCCCAATTGCCTTGCCTTCCCCCCTCCAAAAAAAAGGGCTAAGAAAACCCTCCTGACAATCCTCTCCCACTTTGCTTAGAGTTACTGTATGTACTTTAATCAAACTACATTTCTTTCAAGATAGAATGTAGTTCAGACCTTTATGTATTTCACACAGATCAGGAGCTTGCTTAGTCTGAATTTAATGTGAGCGCAGTCACATTATGGTTTCATTCTGAACTTGCAAGCTGTTGTAGTCCATATGGATTATAAGCTCCACCATGAGGGGAAAGACAGGGTCTTATATATTTTCATGTTCCACCAAGATATGTTACAGCTGCATCTGGTGGGTGCTTAAAAATGCTTGAAGACTGATTCCTAGGAAGTCAAGGATTCTCTGTTATTTAGATAGAGTATGAAACCAAAGGTCCCCAGAGATCTATCAAAGGCATGCTCAAGAGCTCACAAGAGCTGATTGTTAAAACTTCAGTATGAGCATTTACACTTGGGAAATTGGGAAATGCTACAAATCAGGACTTGATTTATTGTTTTGTTGATTGTCTAGACTTAAGAAAGTGATGGAGAAAATGTGAATATTGCTGACTAAGCCTGATACTATGTTATGGAAATGGGGTTTTTTTGGTCCATAAATTAAAAATAAATTAAATTTAAGAAAAAAATAAAAAATAGTTAAGGATGAATGTAAAGTAACTCGTTTTTTGAAAAATAAGTCTTTTCAAACATATTTTAAGAATGTTATGTTCTTTTAATAAAGAAATAATGATAATGATGATGGTAACAGCAATTATAATAATCCTCTCAAAGAAAAAAAAAAGAAAGTGTGTTGAGTCTCTTTTTGGGGGACAGCCGGTTGTTAAACATTAAGCCGTCCATTTATACATCAGTGGCATGATGACCAAAGGCAGGCCAGATTCTATCATGAATATGGAACAGATATAATTCTCCCCAGACTGACCCTCTTGTTGTATATTTTGTGATTTCAAACAAGACAAAGATAATGTGGCCTAGTACAACAGATAGCACACTAGATTCAATGTCTAGGGAAGCCTGGGATCAAACTCCCTAACACTTACTAGTAGATAACCCTGGACAAGCTGCTTAGAGATGTGAGCCTTGGTTTCTTCTTCTAAATTGGAAATAGCACTAGCTCTGGAGTCAAAGGCTTCAGATGCCAAGTCCTTAAACCACCTTTACTTCTCAGTTTCTCAACTATAAAGTGAGAGGATTGGACTAGACGGCCATGGAGATCCCCTCCTTCTATAGATAACCTATAATTGTATTTGTTCCCCACTCCTCATTCTTATGAGCCAACATTTGTATCAAAAAATAAAAGGGGAGGGGCAGCTAGGTGGCGCAGTGAGTAGAGTGTCGGCCCTGGAGTCAGAAGGACCTGAGTTTGGATCTGGCCTCAGATACTTAACACACACAAACAAAAACCTAGCCATGTGACCTTGGGCAAGTTATTTAACCGCAATTGCCCTCCAAAAAGCCAAAATAAAAAAAAAAAGGGGGGGAGAACTATTCTGTAAAATTCATATTTGTTGTTTAGTCATTTTTAGTCATATCCCACTCTTCATGACCCCATTTGGGATTTTCTTGGCAAAGATACTGGAGTGATTTGCCTTCCTCCTTCTGTAAAATTAGCCGACACATTAACCAAATCTGATCATGTTCTACCCTCTGCACATCACCTCTTCTGAAAAAAAGAAAAATAACATACAGAGAGAGGCACATTTTCTCAGTGTTTCTTCAGGGCCAAAATTCTTGGTTGTTGCAATTACGCGTCAAGCTTGTTGGGTTATGGGTGAGAGGTATCTTTCCATTTATATTATTCTAGCCACAATATAAACGTTTTCACAGTTACTGTAGTCATCCATTAGTTCATTTAAGTCATCCTATGTTTCTCTGAATTCTTCCTATTAATCTCTAATAGCAGGTGCATTTCTTCTTCCCTTATTTTCAGGTACCACGTTTAGCCTTTTGCTCATAGATGGGAGTGTACTTTGTCTCCGCTATGAATATACACTATACCTTTAAGAGGCCAAATAGTTGTTAATTTTCTAGCCACTTCTTTTCTGAACGTGGTTCTAGTCCCTCCTATAAAGATTCCTTCTCTCCCCACCTCCCCACCCCATGACTGAAATTACTTTCCCAGATCTTTGCAATGCAAATATAGCTATAAAACCAGTCACATGTCTGAGCTAATCAATCATGCCATGGACCCTCCAGTTTTACAAGACTCAATGAATGAAAAGCAAAGTGCTTCGCTCTGTGGGGGAGCTGAGCACTGATGAAAGGGAAAGGGGTCCATCCCTTTGGAAGAAGGAAGGCCCATGGCCCAGCTTCTTTCTTGTGGCATTGGGTTCCCTGATGGATACACTACTTGGTAATTCCTATGACAAAATAGTTCTGAAGGGACTATTTACATTCTTTGGCTGAGAGGATATCATTTAGGGTGAACATGTATGAAATAAGCAGTCCCCCATTGGGGTTCTGGAATCTTGTTTATATCAAAATCTTTATTATTATAATGGGATTTCTCATCACAATCTGACTTGTATTGCCATATAAATATGAACAATAACAATAATAATATTTGTCACTAGTTGGCTTGTAAGTATTTTTTGTAAAGTGGGGTTATAATGATTCCTTTTTTTTAATCCAGTCTTCAATACTTCCCTCAAATGATACATTCCTTGATCTGTGTGCCACCCCTGACCTTAGAAATGGTTTCTTCCTCTTCATCGATTGTATCTCTCTTGGGCACTTAGGATCTGTTCTTTTTGGTAGGAGAGTCTCTTTTGAACCTGATTTATCTTTTCTAGTAGACTGTAAGCTCCTAGGGAAGAGGGACTGTGTTTTGCTCATTTTTGCATCTATATATGGTAAATACTTAGTAAATATTTGTTGAAATTGCATTGAATTTCCCTCTGAAGAGCTCATGCTATCATAGATTCAGAGCTAAAAGTGACTTTTGAGATCATCTAGTAGGAGCCCTACTTTTACAGGTTAGGAAATGGTGGTCTAAGGACTTTAAATGAGCTGCCCATAGTCACTCAAGAGGGTAATGACAGAGATGGAATTTGACCTCGGCTCTCCTGCTTCCAAACCCAATGCCCCTTCCACTGAACCACACTGCCTCCTTTCAGAGCCAGTAAAAGGTATATGAGTTAACAATGTGGAATAGGAGAGGCAATGGAGTAAGAGCACAAGCTTCAGTGTCAGACCTGAGACTACATCCTGGCTCTGACACTTCAGAGATACGGTGTCAGGCACATAATAACTGTTACATAAATGTTAGTAATTATGATGTTATTATTATTATTATTATTATCAGATGTAAGGCTCCATGAATGTTTCCTCATGTTTAAAATAGGCACAATTTGTACCATTCGTATGAAAAGGTCATTTTCATATAAGCACTGAGGGGCCAGCTAGGTAGCACAGTGAATAGAGCACTGGCCCTGGATGACCTGAGTTCAAATCCTGCCTCAGACACTTGACACACACTAGCTGTGTGACCTTGGGAAAGTCACTTAACCCCTATTTCCTCCCTCAAAAAAAAAAAGAATATAAGCATCAAGACTAACAAGACATCAAATATACAACAGACTTGGGAGTCATGGAAAGAATGCCATCTTCTTCACTTATTACTTGTATTAGCTTGGGAAAGTCAGTCGCCCTCCCTTCAGCCTCATCTCTAAAATGAGAATGGATAAGTTTTTTTCTGGCCCTACAACTATGATCTATCATTCTTGCTTTGACCGACACATATAGAAGCGCACACAATTCACCCCTGAGAATAGTCAAGACAACTCCCCATCCCTTTCTGACCAGCCCATGCTTAGGCGCCAGCCTGGCTAAAGGTGCAGCGATGGAACACCAAGCCCAGGAAGCAAGTCGGAAGAGGTCAGGAGGAGTCAGACCACATCTCTATTGGTTCCTACTAGAGGGTAGTGATTGGCTGTCTGTGGGCATAGGCTAAATGGAACAATTCAACAGCTTATGTGTCATCTATCTTTGGGGAATCATGCTGGTCCACGGAGCACAACAGAGTTCTCACCTGGCTTCCTCTCCCTTCTTCAGAGACAACGATCTCCATAACAACAATAATGTTCAGACAACAGACAAGCCTTGAAGCATCTACAAAGAAACCCTGGTCACTACGTGTACTTTCATTGTTTGTTGGCTGGTTTGCTTTTGAACCTGCTACCTTCAGGCAGCCCTAGGACGGGGGAGAGGCTGGTGCACACTTCAGCTATTGGCAACAGGTGTGGCCTTTCTGTCCTCATAGTTCAGCTTGCCCTGCCTGCTAAGTGTGGCAATAGGGCCCCAGGGAGGGATTTGCTTCCCCTGCAGTGAGTCATGACAGAACTGGAGTGGAAGGGCATTAAGTCTAGGCATGGTGGGAGGTGAGAGAAAAATTTTGAAATCCCAGCAAATACCAAGACTTGTTTTGGATCTTAGCTAGACCTGAATTCTCTGGCTAGTCTCCGATCTGGTGGTCCCATTTATTCATCCATGACGAAGGAGAGTAATTGGTTGTCTACGGGTAAAAAATGGGAAAATGCTGAGATACAAATAGGATGAAAGAATAACCTGACACATGAATATAGGTGAAATAATTCAGAGGGCTATGGTACATTTGCCTGCACAGAGCATGAACTTCATTTCTGTTTGTTTTGGTTTTTGCATATACTTAAATATACACTGTGATGGCACCTTGGATAGGGCTCCAGGCCTGGAGAAAGGAAGACTCTTCTTCATGAGTTCAAATATGACCTCAGACACTTAATATCTGTGTGACCCTAGGCAAATTGCTTAACCCTGTTGGCCTCAGTTTTCTCATTTATAAAAATGAGCTGGAGAAAGAAATGACAAACCATTCTGGTATCTTTGGCAAGAAAACCCAAAACAAGGTCACAGAGTCAGACCCAACTGAAAGCAAGCCAACAACAATAAATATTTACTGTAGTATAAAGGCAATTACATAGCACAGGGAATAGAGCAATTGAACTCTGAGTCAGGAAGACCTGAGTTCAAATCCTGCCTCAAACATTGCATAGCTCTGTGAGTCTGGGAAAGGCACTCAACCTCTCTCATCTTCAGTTTCATCTTTTGAAAATTAAACTAATATTAGCACCTATATCCCAGGGCTTTTGTGAGGATCCAATGGGATGACATGTGAACTGCCTTAAAAACCTTCAAGTGCCATATAAATGCTAGTTAGTGGTAGGTAATGGTAGCTGTAATTGTTGTAGTAATATATTCATAGGAGATTTTCAAATTAAGTATTTTCTCCTTTTGTCTTCTTCCTCTTACTTTTTACTGTGTCATTGTGGGTAGTCCAAAACATTAATATTGAACCATACCTTGCCCCTACCTTGCATGACATATTGACCTAAACTATACCTGAAATGAAGGGAAGAGACTAAGGATGAAGAATATTCATTGGTGGCCAATGGACCACAATTGGAAAAATACTGATCTGGAGCTTGTTACTGTTGGCTGAATGCATAATGTATTGGAGGCTCATACCCTAAGAATGGGCAGCTACATGGCTCAGTGGATAGAGCGCTGGATCTAGAGTTAGGAAGACTAATTTTTGTGAGTTCACATCCGAGTTCTTACTAGCTGTGTGACCCTGGGCAAGTCACTTAACCCTACTCATCTCATTTTCCTCATCTATAAAGTGAGCGAGAGAAGGAAATGGCAAATCACTCTAATATCTTTGCCAAGAAAACTCCAAATAGGGGTGACTAGGTGGCACAGTAAATAGAGCACAGGCCCTGGAGTCAGGAGGACCTAAGTTCAAATCTGGACTCAGGCACCTAATACTTAATAGCCATGCGACCTTGGGCAAGTCACCTAACACCAATTGCCCTGCCTTCCCCCCTCCAAAAAAAAGATAAAAAGGAAAAGGAAACCCCAAATGGGGTCACAAAGGACTGGACACAACTGAAATGACTGAACAACAACCCTAAGAACAAGGTGGCATGCTAAGTGAAAATGATCATGATTAATAATAATGCATTTTATAGGGCTTTAAAGTTTTAAAAGATCCATTCTTGTGCCCTGCAGGAGCCAAGCCTAAGCCTGGTGATGTGTGATATCTTTATTAATGACTTGGATAAAGCATAGAGTCCATTTTGGTTAAGTTTGTGATGGCTCTTAGCTAGACAAAATGGCCAACAGAGAAAAATAAGGATAGGAAGCAAAGTCAACTCGACTAATCAAAGATGTGTCCAGTCAAAAACTGAAGTAAATCTAATGGGTGAACATCAAGCTACCATTTACAGATCCAAGTTGGACAGGATGCACCATATTATAAAAGGAAAAATAAAAGAAGTCAACCATGAATGTTGATATGACTTTTGTCTTCTCTAACCATTCCTTCTCATGGCCTCCAATTCCAAATCCAGTATTTTTTTTTTACATCACCAGAGTAAAGATCCAAGGACACCTATGATGAAGTAAAGCCACAATATTTGGGAGCATATATGTATTATTGCCCAAGAGGGATCCAAACATTATCAATCAATTGAATGACATTTACTAAGAGCCTACTATGTTCTAGGTATTGTGGTAAGCACAGTTCTCCAGAAACTATATATTCACTCTTGAGATTTACTTACTGGTTACCTTCTTTTTCCTTTTGGTCTGATTACCCTCATAATTGTGTGTGTGTTTGGAGGGGATGTTGCATTGATTTTTAATCACTTTTAAGCCTACTACCCCAAATGCACAACAGAGAGACTCTCCTTATTACAAATTAAAAACAGTCAAGCAAAACCAACTGATGCAGTGGAAATATCTAATGATGTATGACACATTATGCACCTATAGTCTCTCCACTCGTCCAAAGAAAGAAGAAAGATTATTTTCCTCATAGGATCATAGATTTGGAGCTGGAATGGACCTTAGAAACCACTAAATGCAACCATTTTATTTTATAAATGAGGAAACTAGAGCACAGAGAAGTAGGGGACTTTCTGAGGATCATGTAGCATCTGAACCAGAATCTTCCTTAATTAAAATACTGTGCACTGTTTTATATAGTCTGCCACATCAATGTGCCTCATTTCTTTTTCTGGACCAAGATGGGTATCCACAATTTTACAGAACATAGTTTCATTTTAGTGTTCATTTCAATTATAGTTGTTATTATGTATATTGTTTTCCTGCTTCTGTTCCCTTTGCTCTGTATCAGTTCAGATAAGTCTTCTCATATTTCTCTGAATTCTCTGAATGCATTCTAATATTTTATATAGAATAACTACTTCAGTCATTCCCAAATAAATGGGCACTCATTTGGTTTCCACCTATTTTGTTACTGTCACATATGAAAAGTTTGAGAGACAGTTTGTGTGATTAATAATTTTATTAATTATAGCTAGCAGATAATTAATAAAAAAGATCATTTGGCTTTCTCTCATAAACTAAAGATGAATAATGTAGGCCAGTCAATGCTTATATACCCCTGAATGAATGGGTGTTCCCAACAGGTAGAAATCATCTCTGATTGGTTAACAATTAACGCGAGAATGAATTTTATAATGAGAAGTGGGCCTATTCTAATGGGGAGCTGGGTAAGTGACTCTGATCATGGACTAAGAAAAACCCATCTCAAGCCAGATGACCCCCACCTTGGGAAATCTATACAAAAGGGATCTATCCTCCACCCAGTCAGTGAACAATGAACTGGGGTAAGAATTCCACTAGCTAAGATGGTCTAGGTAGAGTAAATTTTTGGTCAAGATCAGAAATGTCTTTGAGAGAATGGATTTTAAATAAGGAAACAGAAAGGGAAAAAATAACAACTTGAATCTCCTCCCCCTTCCCACAATGTTAATTAGTTATTAATATGAGAGAAATAATTATTTCTCAGGAAAGCTAGGTGGCACAGTGAATAAACACCCACCCTGGAATCAGGAGGACCTGAGTTCAAATCCAGCTTCAGACACTTAACACTTAACCGTGTAACCTTGGGCAAGTCACTTAACCCCAATTGCCCTACCTTTCCCCCTCTAAAAATGAAAAAAAAAAGGAAATGATTATTTCTCTCACTACTACAAAAAAAAGTGTTGCTATAAATATATGGGGTTTTTCTTTCTGCCTTCAACCTTCTTGGATTATATGACCAGTCATGGTATTTCTAAGTCAAAACGTCTTCACAGTTTAAATAACAGTTTTTCTCACAGAATTCTCAAATTGCTTTGCAGAATTCTTGGACCAGTTCACAGCTCTGGTCATGTCCCACTAGCATGCTCATCTTTTCCCACCCCTTCCAACACAGACTATCTGTCTCTGGCCATGTCTGCCATTTTGGTGAGTGTGAGGCACTCACCCCAGAGTTGTCTTAATTTGCCCTCATCTCTTTCTCTCCTTCAGCTGGTGGCCCAGGTCCTGGAACACAAAGATATAGGCTTTGCGCTGGTGGACTCCAAGAAAGAAGCCAAACTTGCTAAAAAGCTAGGTAAGTGTGACAGAAGATACCAAGGGGAGAAACAAGTCACTGAACATTTGCATTTTTTTTCCAGGTGAGAATCTTGCCACTTTTAAACAAAATAGAACAAAATGTATAATTTTGGTACAAGTTGGACATTATATTCCTTTTTGCAAAAGAGGGGAAATAAGTCATGAGTATTAATATGACTTTTATAATAATCATAAATCTAATCATAAAATATGCAAACTTCCATATTATAGGGGGAAAGTCTAATTAAAATAAATTATGGACATGAACACAACATGGCATTTACATAACATTTGAGGATTTAGCTCATTTAATAATAGCTAACATAGCACTATGATTTTCAAAGTACTTTACCTATGTTATCACATTTGGTCCTTATAACAACCATAGAAAGTATTATTTTTTAAAATTCATTTCTTTTTGGAGGGTTAAGTGACTTGCCCAAGGTCACACAGCTAGTTTTTGTGTTAAGTGTCTGAGACTGGATTTGAACTCAGGTCCTCCTGACTCCAGGATGGGTGCTCTATTCACTGTGTCACCTAGCCACCCCCACAGGAAGTATTATTGTAATTATTAATATCTTCATTTTACTGATGAGGAGAGTAAAGTGTCAGAGATAAGAATTAAACCTAGGGCTTCCTGTTTCTCAAGTCCAGAACTCTATATGCTCTCCTACCTTGATACCTACATTATTTCATTCTTCAGCTACATAGAGACTTCTAGCTCACCCTGGATAGATTCAGGAGTGTGCTAATAAATGTTTAACAACCAGCTCTCCAAAAAAAAAGTATTATGACCAACTTTTAAGTTTAGTGTTCATTATTAATATTTTCCCTTTCTTTTTTTTAATAAACAAATGCTTTATTAACTTCTGTTTTACATCATTCATTTCCGCCAGATTTTGAGTTACAATCGTTTTCCGCCCGTTATTCCCCTACCCAGCCTCCCAGAATAGCAGTCCCACAAGATATCGCTTCCTCCATATCTGCTCTCTCCCATACCTTCTCCCATACCCCCTTCGACTTTTCCATTAGAGGAAGGTGATTCTTTGTGTCCCAATGCCTGCACATCTTATCTCCCAATTATAAGTAAAAGAGTATTAATAATAGTATTTATATATATATTTGAAACATTTAATGTTAAGACCTCAAATTTCATATCCATTTCCTTCCTCCCTTGTCACCCATTCCCTCTGGGGAGATAAGTAATTCAGTATATGTTGTACATGTCTAGCTATGCAAAACATTATCATAGTAGACATATTGTACAAGGCTGCTTATAATTCCCTCCCACTCATCCCACCCCCCACCTGGTCCATTCCCTACATGATCCTGTCCCTCTTCTATAGTGGGTACTTCCAACCTCCCCTCCCCCCAACGATGTCCTCCCATCCATCATCCCTCCTCTCATCCCCCTTCCCCCTATTCTGCTGCAGGTTGAGATATCCCATTTAGTATGTACGTCATTCTCTCCCTGAACCAAATTCAATGAGAATGTGGTTTTGCCTTTTCTGCCTTCCTATTCTCCTCCTCCCTTGCCACCACTTCCCCTTGCTTCTTCTACATGGGATAGTTTACCCTACCCTGTCTCTCCCCATCTCCTCTTGCCACTTTCCTCTCTCACCTCATAATTTCATCCCTTGAGTATTCTCCCTTCCCAACAAATTCAACCTATGCCCTCTATCCATATATAACTGTAACCATATACACACACATTCACATATGTATTCATATGACCACACACCTTCTTCCATTATTTTCATAGTGAGAAAGATATCATCAGTCACAGTTATTGTTTTTCCATATAGGAATGTAAATAGTTCAACTTTGATAAGTTTCTTTTGATTTCTTTTCCCTGATTACCTTCTCAGGCATCTCTTGCTTCTTGCATCTGGATGTCAAATTTTCTATTCAATTCTTGTTTTTTCCTCAAGAATGCTTGAAAGTCCTCTATTCCACTGAATGACCATATTTTCCTCTGAAACAAAATACTCAGTTTTGCTGGGTAGGTGACCCTTGGGTTCATTCCCAGTTCTTTTGCCCTCTGGAATATCATATTCCATGCCCTTCGATCCCTCAGTGTAGAAGTTGCCAGGTCCTGTGCTATTCTGATTGTGTTTCCACAATATTGAAATTGTTTCTTCCTGGCTGCTTGTAGCATTTTCTCCTTGATCTGGGGATTCCGGAACCTGGCTATAATATTCCTGGGAGTTTTCTTTTTGGGATCTTTTTCAGGAGGTGATTGGTGTATTCTTTCAACCTCTATTTTGCCCTCTGGATCTAGAACATCAGGGCAATTTTCCTTGAGAATTTCTTGAAGAGTGATTTCTAGGTTCTTTCTTTGATCATGGCTTTCAGGTAGTCCAATAATTTTTAAATTGTCTCTCCTGGATCTATTTTCCAGGTCAGTGGTTTTTCCCATGAGATATTTCACATTGCCTTCTAATCTTTCATTTGTTTGGATCTGCTTAACAGCATCTTGATTTCTCATAAAGTCATTAGCTTCCATTTGCTCCAGTCTAACTCTGAAGGAATGAATCTCCTCAGTGAACTTTTGAGATTCTTTTTGCATCTGGCAAATTCGACTTTTTAAGGCATCCTTCTCCTCATTGCCCTTTTGGGCCTCCTTTGCCATTTGATCTAGTCTATTTTTTAAGGTGTTGTTTTCCTCAGTCAGGCTGTTGACCCTCATTTCATACTTTTCCTGCATCCTTCTCATTTCTCTTTCCAATTTTTCCTCCACTTCTCTTATTTGATTTTTTTTTTTTGCGTTTTGGTAGGCAATTGGGGTTAAGTAACTTGCCCAAGGTCACACGGCTAGGTTTTTGTTTGTGTGTGCATTAAGTGTCTGAGGCCGGATCCAAATTCAGGTCCTTCTGACTCCAGGGCCAATGCTCTACTCACTGTGCCACCTAGCCGCCCCCTCTTATTTGATTTTTAAAGTCCTTCTTAAGGTCCTCTATGGCCTGCAACCCGCTCATGTTTTCCCCTGGGGATTTTGGAGCAGGACTTCTGACCTCACAGTCCTTTTTCCACTCTATGCCCCCAAAATAGGAGTCTAGGGTTGTGTTTTCCTGTTTCCTTTGCCTTGGCACGTTGCCACTTAATTACTTGACTTTTGGGCTTGTTGCCACACTATGGCTTTAAGGCCAGATAGAGGAATTTTCATCCCGAACGTGTGGGGGGCAACTTCCGTTTCTGGCAAGCTGTAAACCTACCCACAACTTCCACCCTAGATCACAATCCAGATCCAGGGAGGTTAAAGCAAGAGCGATTACCCCCCAAGACTGATCGCTGGATCTCCCTACAATTTGCAGGTCAGGAGCTGGAGCTGCCTCTGAAAACTACAAAATGGCGTGTCTCCTCAGTGGCTTCTAGCCTCCAGGGGAGGGAGCCGACGCATTCCCCAAATAGGGGTCCCAAGGTCCATAGGACACTAACCTCTCACTTTGTCCTAGGCATGTCTATGTTGATAATTCTGGAGTCGCCACAGCTCCTGGTGTTCTGGGGTCTCTCCAGCCGGCTGCTGGCCCTGCCACCCTGGGGCTAAAACCTCGGCTCACACGGACCTGGGCTCGGCTCAGCTCCCCGCGCTCTGCGCGCTGCCGGCTCCCAGACCGCTGTGCTGGTCCTTGCTGCAGGGCTGCTGGGCTGTCCTCAGCGGGAGGTTAGCTTCTCTGTGTCGTTCTGTGGGTGCTGGGGCTCCAGAAGTTGTTCAGAGTCCCCTTTTACATAGTTTGGGGGGAATCTGGGGGCAGAGTGGCTTGGATGAGCTGTTTCTACTCCGCCATCTTGGCTCCGCCCCTTTCCCTTTCTTTCTTAAGTCTGGAGAATCAGCAAAACAATAAATCAATCCCAGATTTGAACATTTTCCCTATTTCTAAAGTATAAAAGCTCATAGTGAAAATTTAATAATTGCATCTCATGAACCAATTACAGCTCACATAGGCTGACTTCAGCATACCTATGAAGAGATTGCATGAAACAAGCATTGAATGTTTTCCTTTTCTGTCATAAGTAACATCTTTCCACCCTCCTTGTTTGATATCAGCAGCAACGGTCTGGGTGTCTGGAGAAATATATACTGAGGTGTCTCCCAGGGCAGGCTAGAAAATCAACTTTTGAATCCATCCTATGCTTTTCTTGGCCTTTCAGCTAGACCTTTCAAGGAGGGTTAGCATTAGGGCCTCTCCTAATGATGGCTCTGTGAGGATTCTGAGTCCAAGCCATCACAGCTGTGTGCAGTCATTAGCATGGAGTTCAGATTTGGTTAAATGACTGGAGGAGAGGATTTGACACCCCCTCTCCTCATGTAGATATAGCATGCTGATGTGTGGAAGAATTGTACTCCTAAAAATGTATGTGGGAAGAGATACATTTTACACTCAGGCAACTTCCTCCCCTTATACAGGGGGTCCTAAAATGTTAAGGTCATAATGGACTTCATGGTCCATCAGGTTTAATTCCTTCATTTCACAGATGAGAAAATTAAGGCATAGAGAGGTTAAAGGGCTTACTCAGAGTCAAACGTCTATAAAGTGTCTGAGGCAGAATTTGAACTCAGATCTTCCTATCTCCGTATCTAGCACCTCTAGTTCAACCCTCTCAATTCACAAATGAGGAAACCAAGGGCCAAGAAGGAAAAAGGATTTTCACAAGGTCAAATAGTAAGTGGCAGAACTAGGATGTGAGTCCAGGGCCTTCATGCTCCAAATCCTACAATGTTTTGTTTTGTTTTGCATTCACACACACACACACACACACACACACACACACACACACACACGTGCTGTCCAGCCAGCTTTTCTGCTCCACCAGTAAAAAAGAACCATTTTAGGAAGGGATTATAAAATAACCTTTACAGAAAGGTTAATTGAATTTGGCAGGTATAAACAGAGAAGAACAGTCATATGCATGGCCTTTAGGTACATGAATGTTCATCATTTGGATGATGACAAACATCTGTGCTCTATTTTCATGGAGGCTGTAGCCAGAGACAAAAAAAAATGACAAAGACTGTAGCAGGATATATTTAGGTTAGACATTCAGAAGAACTTGGAATCGGAAGATACAAATAGGTCATGAAAACAGAGAGTGTCATCTTTTTTCCCTGGAGACTATTTATGGCAGGCACCCAACTATATGGAATCCATAAATGGAGCCTTTCCCAAGGGCAAAGGAACAAATTAGGTTAACAGACAAATGACCATCTGTCCTCTTTCCCTGGTGCCTAAAATCATTCTAATAAAGCCTGCCTTCATCCTTTCCCACAGCAAGTCAAACCTTCACCCTACTTTCTTTTCTTTTCCTTTTCCTGAGAATGTGCCATTGTAGGAGGGTCTCAGGTACCTTTGCTATGGAAAAAAAGGCCCACAAGGTAGAGCAGAATGGAAGAATTGGTGCTATTTTGTTTTTAAAGTGGACAGGGCCAATGGACGTACCTTACAGAATTGTTGTGAGAGAAGTAAATACTTGAGATGTAAAACTATAATGCATATGATATTAGAAGTATCGCTGACAGGTGGAAACATTTTGGTACTCTTTAGAGGCACCATATCTAGGCCCAGTGGCATATTTCTTCTTGCTTTTTGATCCCATATCTGCAGCTTACTGAAGCTCTCCCTATTTGTGTCTGCCAAAGTACTTTATCAGGACTAAGGACTGGAGCAAGGAATATAGTATTACAAAGTTTATATCAAATGATCAATTGAGCAGCAATTATTAAGTAGCTATACCATGTTTCACATACTGAGTTAGACACTGACAAATGTGGGGGTGTGCATGTATATATACATACATACACACACACACATATATATACATATATACACATACACAGAGAAATATAGACATAAATGTGTGCATATATACATATATGTATGTATGTATGTATTTATGGTGTGCTGGTAAATATTTGACAACAAGGTCTCTGAAAATAATGTACAAGTAAAAATTTTAAGTTTAATATGCCATACTAAAATTTGTTCCATCTAAGGGTGGCTAGATGGCACAGTGAATAGAGCACCGGCCCTGGAGTCAGGAGGCCCCGAGTTCAAATTCGGCCTCAGACACTTAACACAAAAACTAGCCCTGTGACCCTGGGCAAGTCACTTAACCCCAATTACCCCCCCCCCCAAAAAAAAAAAGAAAAAAAAACTTCATAAAAATTTCCCCATCACATTCTTCTGAACAATCAGCAAAATAATAAATGAAGCATTTGTCAATTTCTGACATTTAAATACTCACACTGAACACTGAACAATTGATTCTTTCAATCCTGAACATACAAAATATATATAAGGTGATTTGGGAGATGGCAGGGGAGATACTAGCAGCTGGGGCATCAGGAAAGGCTTCATGTAGAAGGTGGCATGTGAGCTTGGCCTTAAAGGAAACGAGGGATTCTGAGAGAGGGAGGTGAGGAGAGAGGGCTTCCCAGGCATAGGGGACAGCCAGCACAAAAGCCCATAGGTGGGACAGAGGGTATAATGGATGGCAAACAAGGAGGCTAGTTTAGGGATGTCAGAGATTACCCATTTTTTCCCAAATTTTTTCATGTTCACATAAGGACACTTATATGCCTTGCCTACGGTCACACAGAAAGCAAGTGGAAGAAATATGATTTGAGCCCAGGTGTTCTAGCATCAACATGAACATTCTACAGCACCTGGACTCTGCCAAACTACATGCTGCCTTGTTTTTTATATTGGAAGGCATTGAACTGAATGTCCTTTGACACTAACGGTCCTAAACATATTTAAGTATCTACCCAGAACAAGAAAGACACCATGTAAAGTATTAAGAGAAGATACAAATAAGAAAAGTTGATTATCTAAAATGTCTGGAATATGAGGAATTTGGAGAAACATAACAGAGAACTGTATAAAATGATACAGAATGAAGTAATCAGAACCAGGAGAACAATGCACATAGTGATGTTAATTAAAAAAAAACACTAAAGCCCAAACACTAAAAAAAAACCACAAATTATATATAAATAATTGCAATGAAGAATTTTGATCCCCAACAACAACAAGAACAACAGCCACAAAAACCATGCCTTAGTCCTTCAGTATAGAAGTCAGGGGCATAGAAAGTTGTATACATTTTCAGATGTAGTAACTGTTTCCATTTAATTTGCTTAATTACTTTTATCTTTTATAAAGAAGGGAACAACATACATGTTCTCAGAGGGTACTATGTATGGAAATTATTGTGTATACAAAGAAAAATCATGGAAATCTTATTAAAATAAGATATCATACTTTAGTATGCTAACGTTTAAAAAGATAAAGTTTGTTTCTACTTTATTTAAAAAAAAAAAACCTAATGGTCCTAACTATACTGTTTATCAGGGCAGCTAAGTGGCACAGTGGATAGAGAGTACCAGGTCTAGAGTCAGCAAGACCTGAGTTCAAATCTAGCCTCAGGTATTAACCTATATATGACCCTGGACAAGTTATTTAACTTTGTTTGCCTCAGTTTCCTCATCTGTAAAATAAGCTGGAGAAGGAAATGGCAAACCACTCCAGTATCTTTGCCAAGAAAACCCCAAATGGGGTCACAAAGAGTCAAATATAACTGAACAATAGCAACAATGTTTGTATTATCATTATGATTATATTAAGAGGTTCTGCACTGGATAGAGAGCACTAAACCAGAAAGATGTGAGTTCAAATTCTGACCTCAGACACTCCTTGGCTGTGTGAACCTGAGCAAATCACTAAAACCTCCATCTGCCTCAGTTTCTTTATCTGTAAAATGAAGATGATGATCATACTTACCTCCCAGGGTTGTTATAAGGATCAAGTGAAACAAATTAATTAATTTAGCCCAGTGCCTAGCACATAGTCAATTTAATAAAGGTTTGTTTCCTTTCTTCCATTATATAACATGATTATCTCATTATTAGTTAATATTATTATTAACTTATATGTATATAGTGTTTTAAAGTTTTACAAAGGATGCTATATATTTTAACGATGAATAGGACCAAAGGAGATGAGAATATGTGCCGCTAGATTTAAGTGATGACTCAAGCTATTTGTCCCTCCTAGGCAAGATCTATTTAGCAGTTCCTGAGAACCGAACTGTATGGTGTCCCAGTGAGTGTGGCACCACCTACAGATCTTCCTATTAAAAATCTTATTGTGTATTGTCTCCCCCCATTAGATTGCAAGCTCCTAGAGGACAGGAACTGTCTTTCTTTTTTCTTTGTGTATTCCAAGCATTTAGCAAAGGGTTTGACCCAGAGTAGATACTTAGTAAATATTCATTGACTTTTTGACAGATAAGGTTTGGGTGGTGGGCTGAACAACTTGTCTGCTATCACAGAGATAACAAGTGTCAATGGCAGGATTGAGTCTATCCTGATTCCAAATGTAACCTCTCCATTATGCTACAATGTCTCTACTATCACTGAATCATTTACCGGTGAGGATACCAAGCCCAGGAAAGTGAAAGGATTTGCCCAAATCTTTCTACTATATTTAGAGGCAGATCTGGGGCTCAGCCCCAGGTGTCCTGACTTTGAGATGGAGGAGACAGGTATGGTAGAAAGAGTGGCAGATTTGGGTTCATACTGCTTAGCTCCAGTGTGACCTTGAGCAAGTGGCTTACGATCTCTGGGCCTCAGTTTACTCAATTTTAAACTAAGGAGATGGGACTAGATAACCTCTAAGGTCCCCTCTAGCTCTAAATATGTCTGAGATATAATTGCTGTCCTCAAGGAGTTTACAGGCTAGTTTACAGGAAGCTTGGTGGCACAATGATCCCATTTGGGGTTTTCTTGGTAAAGATGCTGGAATGGTTTGCCATTTCCTTCCCCGGCTCATTTGACAGATAAGGAAACTGAGGCAAACAGGGTTAAGTGACTTGCCCAGGGTCATGTAGCTAGTAAATCTGAGGCTACATTTGAGCTCAAGAAGAAGAGTCTTCCTGATTCTAGGACAGGCACTATGCAGTATGGCAGCACCTACCTGCTGCAGAGTGGAGAACCTGAGTTAAAATCTGATCTCAGACACTTCCTTAGGGCTATGTAACCAGCCCTAAGCAAATTATTTATCCTTTGCCTGCTTCAGTTTCCCCATAAGTAAAACATAAATAGCATTTACCTCACAGGATTATCATCAAATGAGATGATAACTGTAAAGCACTTTGCAAATCTTAAACAAAATAGCTAGGCTATCATTATTATTGTTATTATTATTGGGGGGGGGCAAGACATAAAGTAGATAATTATAGAACAAAAGTAAGTAATCATAATAACAGTAATACTTAACATTTATATAGCATTTTAGGTTTGCAAAGTACACACACGGAGATGAGTGAATGAGTGTGTGTGTGTGTGTGTGTACAAAAAATCTGATTTCATTTGATTTGATCCTGTATTCTCTAGAGTCCATAGTGAATAGAAGAATGAAGGGTAGAGAGAGCAGAGTGAGATTATTCTGAGAAGGCTTTGTGAAGGAAGTGAGGCTGAAGTTAGGTACAGAAAGAAACAATAGAAATGGATTTCCCATGGGAAGGTTACCTTTTCTCTTTGTCTCTTTATTTCTTCCAGGTTTTGATGAAGAAGGAAGCCTGTATATCCTTAAGGGTGACCGCACTATTGAGTTTGATGGAGAATTGGCTGCTGATGTTTTGGTGGAATTCCTTTTGGATGTAAGCATGGACTCCCATTAACCCTGAATGGAACTATTTTGGCTAGAATATAGCCTGAGGCAAAACTCTCAAAGAATTGAGAACTTGCTAACTGTTAACAATATTTATGATATTTATGTTGGCCTCAGTTTCCTCATCTGTAAAATGAGCTGGAGAAGGGAGTGGAAAACCACTCTAGTATCTTTGCCAAGAAAATCCCAAATGGCATCACAAAGAGTTGGCTATGACTAAAATGGCTGAACAAGAACCAAAAAATATTTATGATGGTTTGGGTTTTTCCTCCTGTGTTAAAGAGAATCTTACTCCTCCTGGGAAGCCCATATCTCCGTCTTGTTACATTTGGAAGCTATTCTATTTATGTTTGTCTATGTGTTGTGCTGCTTTAACATATTGCTATGTCCACCCATCCATTGCCAACTTATTACTTCCCATTGATAATTCAGTGGTTCAGTTATTGCATCTTTCTGATATTGCTGGGGAGAAGATTGTAAAAATGAAATATAGGGCATCTACTCTGTAGTGGGAGGAAGGGGAGGGTAACAAGCTGGGGCTTTTACTACTCTTAATGCCGGGGAGGGGGAAGTATCAAGAAGAAACAGAACCAGATAACCTCCCAAGGTAAGAACTCCTGTGTTGGACTGAAAGTAAGGAGAGTTAGGTTCTAGGGCTGGTTTGTGACCAACTAAGCTATGGAACCATAGGCATCCTTCTTCACCTCCCAGGGACTTAGTTTCCTTATCTTTAAAATGAGGGAGCCAGACCAGATTCCACCTCTTACACACCATGATCCTATAATTCTAAATGGGATAGAATCATGTAAGGCACCTCTACTATGAAATTCAGCCTTTCTGGTGCATGTGTGTGTGTGTGTGTGTGTGTGTGTATGTGTGTATACAGGTACATGGGTATATACAATGCATGCGTGTGTACAAATACATATGTGGGGGTGGCTAGATGGTGCAGTGAATAGAGCACCAGCCCTGGAATCAGGAGGACCTGAGTTCAAATCTGACCTCAAACACTTAACACTTACTATCCGGGTGACCTTGGGCAAGTCACTTAACCCCAATTGCCCTTCATTCCCCCATCCCCCCAAAAAACACCACACATGTATATAGGTGTATATCAGTATATATGTGTGTGTGCATATATATATATATATATATATATATATACACATGTATTCTCAGACAATAAACAGAGAGGAAGGAAGGAAGGAAGGAAGGGAGAAAGGAGAGGAGAGAAGAAGAGAGAAGAGGAGAGGAGAGGAGAAAAAAAGGGGAGAGGAGGAAAGAAAGGGGAAAAGAAAAAGGAAAGGAAAGGGGAAGGAGGGAGGAAAGAAAGTTTGGATCTTTGATTTCATAGAGGAGAATTCCAAATGTGTAAACTCCCTCTACCAATTCAGATCAGCAGTTCCTCTGCTTATAATCTTAGAAATGGCTGAGGACAATGAAAGATTAAGTAACTAGAAGATACAATCAGTAAATGTCAAAGGAAATATGTGAACTCAGTTCTCAACAACTACTAACTACTCCATGCTGCAAATACATTTGTGTTTGTGTGAACATATAGATATGTATATACAAACATACACACATACATACATTTATATAGACAAATTTATATAGTATGTACATGAGCCTTACTCATACATATATTCACTCACACACTAATTTTCACCCATAGAATTACATACATGCTTAACTAACTGATCCAGAGAAATCTGCCTACGTGTACAACAATGTACAGCAATGTCTTAGATTGTGAGTATATATTCACAATCAAACACAATTTCGCTGCACAGCCACAGGTAATATTGATACCATATTTCTGAGGCATGTTTAGGTTCACAAAGCATTTTCCTCACAACCACTCTGTGATGTAGGTAGCATGTCATTATCCTCATTCTACAAGTGAGAAACCTAAGGTTCAGAATTATGTAGGACTCAAACCTTGATCTTCAATTACAGATCTTGTATGTTTCACTGCATCACGTTACCTTTCCTGTACAACAAAACTTACAGATAAAACAACAGGGATTCACAACAATATTAGCATTCTGACCAATGAATACTTCTCCAGAAGGTAGTCAAGTCCTTTGTTGCTTTCCCTACTGATACAGAGCCCAGTGCTACAGTGACAGGCATACAGATACCCCCCTTCAGTGTGATACAAATACATAGCATTTCTGTACAGTAACACTCCATTGTTCCTTACTTTCATGCCCCAAGAGATTCCCAGAAAGCCTAAGAGTTCTCTGAGATGCTGTAGGACTATCTTCCAAAGTAGGCCTGGACAATGTCCACTTCTTATTCGAGCCCTTTCTTATAAAGAAAAAACCCTGTGTAGAGTAGGGTAATTAGTCCACCCCAACTCCATCCCAACCATTCCATGTAGCTAGACAAATGTTTGATTGTCCTCTGGAAAAGTAATAGTCCAACTAGGATTATATATAGGATTTGAAGCTGGAAGCAATCTGAGACACCATCAGACACCTGCAAACCTCTCATCTTAGAGATGAGGAACTGAGATCAAGAAAGGTTATGATTTGCCCAAGGTCACACAAATAATGCATTTGACCTGGTATTCACATCCAAGTCTTCTAACTTTAAACCTGCCTCTCTTTCCACTTCACTCACCCACCTGCCATACAGAAATATATTTGTTGTTGCAGCTAATTGAAGACCCAGTGGAGATCATCAACAGCAAACTAGAAGTCCAAGCCTTCGAGCGCATCGATGACTACATCAAACTCATTGGCTTCTTCAAGAGCGAGGACTCGGAACGTAAGTCATTTGTGGCCTTCAGCCTACGAGCCTGAGGAAGTGACTTTTCCCACTGGGGACAGGGAAAGGAAAACATGAGGGACCTCTCCAGTCATGCAAACTGACACATTCACCTGATGTGGAAAAAAAGCAGGTGATGAGTTGAGACTGTCCTTGGGAAGGGGCAAGCATTGTACCCTTAGGATCATCTTCATTTATCCACAGATCTTATCAATGTAAGTCATCCATCTATATAGAGAGTGATATATCCAGGCCTTCTCCTTTATAGTGTTTGGTCTTTTACTATAAATGGTAATATACCATGATAGCTAATAGTACTAGGTATAACACTATGGGCAGTGTAATGTATAAAAAGATTAGGAAGGCAGGGGGCAAGGAGGTCTAGATTATAAGGGGTTTTGAATGCCCAACAGAAAAAGACCTCCTGCAAAAGAGGGGTTTGAGCTGTTCTTTGAATCAGGAAGCAAGAGAAGCTAGGAGGCAGTAGTAAGAAAGGAGAGTATTTCAGGCTTGGGGAAACACCAAGTAAGATGGTGGAGCATATCATACACAAGAAAGAGCAAGACCATTGTTGCTCTATTGTAGACTCTGGAGAGAGTCATAAACTGTAAGAAGACTGGAAGGAGGAAGGGGCCAGGTTATAAAGGGCTTTGAATGCCAAAAAGAGGATTTTTTATTTGATCCAGGAAATAATAGGGAACCACTGGAGTTTATTGAGTGGGGGGTTAGATTGTGAAATGGTCAGATACATGGTTTGGAACCATCACTTTGGTAGCAAAGCAGAGGATGGACGGACATAGATCTTTCCTATATCATTATCAAAGTACCAGAGGACTCTTTAAACCAAGGGCAAGAAATAGGAGAGGTATAACCTAGAAAATTGCCTGTCATTCTTCCACCTGCCACACCCCAGCCTCATCTTTAACCTCAGTCCCTTTGGATTGACAACTACAAGATAAAGGAAATAGAAAAGTAATGTCAGAGAAGATGTTCACTTTGAGAACACTAATGATTCCAAGCTTTTCTTTGAAATTAGGGAAATGGAGAGACAGTGAAGAAATTTTTGTTGTTAAGTCATTTTTTAGTCATGTCCAACTCTCCATGGCCCCATTTAGTGTTTTCTTGGCAAAGATACTGGAGTGGTTTGCCATTTCCTACTCCAGCTCATTTTACAAATGAGGAAACTGAGGCAAACAGGGTTAAGTGACTTATCCAGGGTCACACAGCTAGTAAGTGTCTGTGGCCAGATTTAAACTCAGGAAGATGAACCTTCCAGATTCCAGGCCTGAAGCCCTACCCATTGAGCCACCTACCTGCCCCTGAAAAGAAACCAGAAAGGATGATTAAGATATTCATAGTTTATAGTAAATAACAATAGAAGGCTGGAAGCTTGGAGAGCATAAAGAAATTGGGCTATTTTAAAAGGGTATGGATGGTCCAAGAGATGAAAGTTTTATCTTAACAAAGGTTAGATTCCTAGCCTTCAATAGAATTAGATTTGTTATTGGTTCCATAAGGGTTCTGGAGCTCTGAACCAAACTGCTTTTAGTTATGAATGAATTGATACATATATAGATTTGGATTTAGTAAACCTGGGGTTGTACCAGTGACTTCCTCCATCCTACCTACGATATTTCCCACCTACTCTTTCTTTCTTATCCAGCCTCCATCTTCTCCCACCTTCCCCATCCTTTTCAATCCCCAAAACATGTTCTCATCTATTTTTCTGAATGTGTATTTGAGCATGTTTTTCTGTGTGTCTGAGTATGCTATAGACATTTTTTTTCCTAATTTGATTCCTCTGTCCTCCAAGAGATGGTGTATAGAGAATATCTATGAGCAGCTATACTTTCTAATGGAAGGTCATAAAAATACCAATTCTGAATGGACAAATTTTTCTCTTAATCAAAGTGGTTGTACCTCAGTGCACCACATTTTAGTCACCTGAAAAGTCTGATTGAAGTCTAGGGCCATAGAAAAGCTTAAGAAAGATTTCATTTCAATATATCCCCATAAGGTCAAAGAAAGAGAACAAATCCAATCTTGGTACAATGGCAGGACAAAGAAAGAGAAGAGACTAGAATGTTCCAGAAGGAGCAATAAACTCCGAAGGACTAAGAAGGCTTTCATTACTATTGTGTGGTCATTAATCATGGGGGAACTAGATAGTCCAGTGAATAGTGTGCTGGGCCTACAGTCAGGAAGACTGTGAGTTCAAATCCAGCCACAGATACTTAGTTGTATGATTAAGGGCATATCACTTAACCTCTGTTTGCTTTAATCTATTGGAGAAGATAATAGCAAACCAGTCCACTATCTTTGCCAAGAAATCTCCATGGGGGGCGGCTAGGTGGTGCAGTGAGTAGAGCGTCGGCCCTGGAGTCAGAAGGACCTGAGTTTGGATCCGGCCTCAGACACTTAAAGCACACACAAACAAAAACCTAGCCGTGTGACCTTGGGCAAGTTACTTAATTCCAATTGCCCTCCAAAAAGCAACCAAAAAAAAAAAAAAAAGAAATCTCCGTGGACAGTATGGTCCATGGGGTCACATAGAGTTGGACACAACTCAACAACAATGATAATCAGTTCATTTGGCTTTATAGAAAGGTGAATTTTTCAGTCCTCATCCTACTATTTACATCCCTCCTAGAACCACAGATGTAATAGGCAGAGATGTATTTGAGGGTTTTTATTTCTCTTTCCTAGCTCCTTCCTGCTACCTCTTTTCCACCTGCCTACCTTATAGAAGAGTGATAAAGAGTCTCCATTTTCCCCCAAGAAATTTCAATTGATTGGAATCATGAGGGCCCCATGAGTTTCATTTCTGACTTTGTATCCCCAGAACCTGACACAATGCCTGCCATAGAGTTGGCCTTTAATAAACACTGTTGATGGGTTGATTTAATACCACTGAAAATCATTATGTACATATACATATTGATATGTAAATACCCTCATAGTATGAGAAAATCAAGAATATTATAGTACAGGAGAGAGTATATTATCCTATATGAAGAGGATGTGGTGGCAAAAGAGTGCTGACCTCAGAACCACAAACAACTGAGTTCAAGTCCTGATTCTGACTCATATTAGCTATACTACCTTGGGCAAACTGCTTTATTTCTCAAAACCCCAAGAAACTCTTGAAAAATCTAAGTTGCAGAGAGAAGGCTTACCTGTATTGATAGGATTTCCCTATATCAATGAAATCACAGATCTAGTCCCTTTCTTCCTGTATAGATATATTTCTTACTCTAAAATCAGATGTGAGCTCCTTGAGGAGAGGGAGTGTTTTGGTTTTTTTTTCTGTTTTTATGCCTAAAAGTAGTAGATGTTTAGTAAGTATTTGTTGAGTGATTGGTTGATACTCTAATATCACCAAAACGTATTTGTTTTTTTTTTCTTTTTTGAAAGAAATTTCTAGGGGTAGTGAATAGAGAACTGGCCATGGGGTCAGGAGGACCTGAGTTCAAATTTAGTCTCAGACACTTGACAATTTACTAGTTGTGTGGCCTTGGGCAAGTCACTTAATCCCAATTGCCTTGCCTTCCCCCCACTGAGAGAGAGAGAGAGAGAGAGAGAGAGAGAGAGAGAGAGAGAGAGAGAGAGAGAAATTTCTGGAGTGTGGATATTGAAAATCCCTTTCCTTTCATCTTCACCCTCTTTAGATTACAAGGCATTTGAAGAAGCAGCTGAGCATTTCCAGCCCTACATCAAATTCTTTGCCACTTTTGATAAAGGGGTAAGTAAACAAAGCAGGATGAGGCTTTGAACTACAAACTCTCACTTTCACTTTCACTTTCCTTTTCCCTTTCCTTTCCCCTTTCCCTTCTCCCTTCCCTTCCCTTCCCTTCCTCCTTTCCTTTCCTCTCCTTTCCTTTCCTTTCCTTTCCTTTCCTTTCCTTTCCTTTCCTTTCCTTTCCTTTCCTTTCCTTTCCTTTCCTTTCCTTTCCTTTCCTTTCCTTTTCTTTCCAATTAGCCTTCAATCTTATTATCAACTTCCCAAGAAACCAGTCATATGAAATAATTGACAATTGAATTAAAGAGTACAATTAAAATGACTTACCTCAAGAAGTGCCTAACCATCGCTACCATCACAGTTTTAAGAAGTAAAACACTGGAGCACATGCACGGAGGCAGGAAATAGCAAGCAGTATATATGCGTTTAGAAGTAAAGGAAAGCAAACAGATTAATTTGGCTACAACTGAAAGACAATGTTACAGAATGACAAATGATGGGGATGGAAAATTATGGATAGGGAGTAAATGATGTTCCATTTGTTGTCTCTGCATTTTGTGTGTGTGTGTGTGTGTGTGTGTGTGTGTGTGTGTGTGTGTGAAATGCATAATGAGATGGAAGGCTAAGAATTATTTTGAACCGTGAATACAAGAAAGAGTTTCTATGATTTAATTCAATTCCACAAGTATTTCTTCATCATCTGTGACCGGCATGGAGATGGATGTTGAGGATGCAAAAATGGAAAGCAACATGGCAGCTGCCCTTTAAGGACCTGTGAGAAAGGGTAGTATATATACACCCAAAGATATATAAAAGAGAGAATAGGATGGGCCAAAAGAGAATAAAGAGCTTTGAGAAAATACTTAAAAGGAGTGGCCACTTTCAGCTGGTAGTGGCAGTTGGAGGCAGGGTATGGTTGGGGAAGGTCTCATGGAAGGTTTGGCACCTGAACTGAGCCTTGGAGGAAGAGTAGGTGGGAAGGATTAGGGAGTATATTCTGTTCATAAGGAGTAACCCGTGTGTACTCATGAAGGCAGGAAAGGATAAGATAAGTTCTGAAAACAGGCATGAAGGATAAATTTTGGCAATGGGCAATAAGTCATTTTGGCTGGGGTGCAGAATGTGTACTGAGAGTAGAATGAAATAAGGCTGGAAAGTCACATAGGTACTCAATGATGTAGAGTTTGAATGTCATCTTGTGGGCACCAGAAAGCCTTGATCAAAAGGGTTTTGATCAGAGGAATAATAAGATTATATTTAAGGAAAATGACTTAGTTCTGTCAAGGATGAATTGGTGGGGAAAGGTAGTGGAAGCAGGGAGACCAGTTAGGATGATTTTATGAGTGCCCAAATAATGAGTCACTAGGTTCTTGTATATACAGAAGTGATTGGATGAAAATGGTTTTGCAAAGAGTGAATGCTAACAGTGTGAATTAGAACAGAGAATATTAAAAACAAGGTGACCCATTAGAAAGCTGCTATAGTGACAAGGGACAGGAAAGGACAAAGATACAGCAGAGAATGAGTTAGCCAGAGGACTTTGTGACCCACTGGATAGAGGAGACCATTGGAGAGAAGAAGGTTCCCAACTAACAAAGCAACGTTGATAAAGAAGGTCAACACTCTTTACTTCCAAGCTCTGAGGCACATTACAAATTGTTCTAAGCTGGTTTCATTTTTCATCAATTGAAATGTTGCCTAAACAGATTCACAGGCTATAGGCTGACCATTTTTAGAATAAGCATTGGCATTACTGTCTGCCCTTGTGTGACCACCATATAAATGTCTCAGTGCTTTCCTCTCCTCTGGCAAAATCCATTGCTACCATTAAAATAAATAAGTGGCTAAGCTACTTAGTTATATGGTCACCAGAGGGCCTATTCAGCTCTTAATACAGCATTCTCAAATAGTGTAATAACACTAAGGAGTCAGATCAGAGCCTTGTACAGAGCTGGGCTCACAGTAGTAGACTCTCAATAAATATTTGTCAAAAGAATGAATGAGCTCCACTTCAGGTAAAGAGTGAATTCAATCTCTGCATCCACAGGCAGCAGGAAGCATGAAAGCAGGGACTTCCCAAGGGATACCAGAAGGATATTTCCAGGGCTAGTAGGAGGCAAGGGAAGCCTTGGAAAAAACTTTGCTAGGGGGAACCTGGAATATATACATCACCAACTTTATATTTGTGCCCTAAAATCTTGTTGGCCCAGCATAAGTGTGGAATACACACATGCTATGCTCACACATGTATATATATGAAGTAACATCACTTATGATTATATCTGAGACCCACAGTTTGGACAGGCTTCCTCTTGATTCCAAGAAACTCTAGTTACAGTCTCTCCTTGAATGATAAATGCGTCATCCACTGACCAATCAATGACAATCTGTGACTAGGCCTTCTTAGAAACAAGAGGAAGCCCATGCACATTGTGGGTCTTGGGATGGGGATCTAAGCCCTATGATGACAAAGACCATGCCCTATTTCTTTTTTTTTATCAAATTAAATTTCCTTTTTTTATTGTGAACTTAGTAATCAACAATAGACAAGCATTTCTCTATACAAAGTTGAACAAAAAGAGGCTTGTATAAATAAGTTATAAACTTCTATGTATGTATTTTAATGTGCTACATGTATATTATATATACATTAATGTATATTATATATATATATATGTATGCATATACACATGGGCTGGACAGATCATAGAGCTGGCAGGTACCACAGAAATCATCAAATCTAACCCTTTCATTTTACAGATGAGGAGACTGAGGCCCAAAAATGTTTAGAGGCTTGTCCAGTGTCACATAGTTAATAAGGCTCTGAAGTAGGCTTCAAACCAGGTCTTTCTGAATCTAAATCTATCCACTGCCTCTCATTACAGGACCCAGGTTAAAAATCTGACTCTGACCCAATCTGGGTCATTTTAGGCAAAGTCATTTAACCTCCTGGGCTTCAGTTCCCTCATCCTGAAAATGAAAGAGTTGGTTTAAATAGCCTCTGGGGTCCATATCTGTGGGGTCTATGAATACATACACACAAACACATGCACATACACATATACATTTATGTATTATTATTTGCTTTTTGGAGGGCAAATGGGGTTAAGTAACTTGCCCAACGTCAAACAGCTAGGTTTTTGTTTGTGTGTGTTAAGTGTCTGAGGCTGGACTCAGGTCCTTCTGACTCCAAGGCCAGCACTCTACTCACTGCACCACCTAGCCACCCCTACATTTATTTTTAATTTAACAAGTTAGTGACAAAACTATTTTATATGCCCTTTTGCACATTTCTTCTTTGATGTATTTATAAAATGCTTTATCAAAAATATTTTTTTAGTGCACCCATCATCACTCCCTAGTATCTATCCACTAGCCTACCCCCACTCCCACTACCCAGAAGAAGTCCTACTTCTTCATGAATACAGTAATGTCTTAAAGGAAAACAGAGTATTAATTTCTTTGGAAGCATCAATGAGAATATTGTCTCTGAAAGGAGGTGAATCCAAACTCCAACTAAAACACATATGGAAAGAATCCAAGAAATTCATACTTAAGTACTTCCCTCTGCTGCATTTTCCCCCTCTTTTCCTCCCTCTATGAGTGGATACTTTTTATACTATCTAGGCCATGATGTAACTGAATCCAGAAAGTCAGGGTCTAGTGTCAATATCCAGCCTAAGGATGGAGGGTATTAGAGACAGTCAGAGAAAGAGAGTAATGGAGACAGAGACAAATAGAGAGGTAGAGACAGATAGAGATAGATAGAGAGACAGACAGAAGAGACAGAGAGAAAGACAGAGAAGACAGAGAGACACAGGGAGAGAGACACAGAGAGAGAAGAGACACACAGAGAGACAGAAGACTTTGTAGTTTAGTTAGCCAAGTATTGGATTTGAACTCAGAAGATGTGGGTTGAAATTCTAGCTTGACTGCTTGTTACCTGCATGGCCTCCATAGTTACTGCAACACCGTAAGCCTTGGTTTCTCATCTAGAAAGTGTGTGTGTAGAGATGGGGGGCAAGGGGTGGGGTGGACCAGATGACCTCTGAGGCTCCTTCCAGCTCTAAATCTCTGAACCTCTCAAGAGGTATAAGGAGCAGGAAGCCCGTCCCAGTCTCCTGCCCCTCCAAACAGACATGACAATTCAATCTCCTTCCTCTACTGCATTTCCCAGCTCTCTCCACTTTTTGCTTTTGAGCCAATTGAGTTGCTTTTAACAAAAGGTACTGACTGGGTGGAGGTTGGCAAAGTGCTTATTAAAAACAAAACAAACAGAACCAAACAGAACAATTGATTCTACTGGGACTTGGGAAGCCAAGGAGTCCATCAAAACTGATGACAAAACGCTGGGGTTTCCCAAGGTCTTTTGATTTGAACTCCCTGTAACACTCCCTACTACTTGTGTGCCCAAATCCAATTGGTGTAGTGAATAGTGACGACCATAAGGGGGCAATCAGCTGGTCTGGACAACTCCCCAGTCACCCATGGCTCAGGTATTTTCTTTCACACACCAACACTGGACAAAAGGGAAGGAACCACTTGGGTTATTCTTTAGAGCTTTTCATACTCTCAGCCTCTCCAGTCCCTTCACAAAGGAGGCATCAGATGTCCCAAGGGCAGGGACTCCTGAGGCAAACATGCCAGTGGGGGTTAGGGAGAGATGAAATGTCACCCAGGCCATTGGCTGGTCCCCTATGCTTTTCATCTGGTGCCAAGAGACATTCAACTAACGATCTGGGTCATCAGAAGAGCTGGACAGAAGAGAGTGGAACTTGGCACCATAAGACATAATTCTCCAGGCTGGCCCTCCCACTCAAATAGCTGGGAGGCTAAAGAGTTAGATCAGGGAAAGGATTGTTGGCTGATCATTGTTAACAAAGCCTTTTGTTCTGAGTCCCAGGGAGTCTCCAGAGGCTCAGTTAATCACACACTCTCACATTCCAGAACACTATTTTCAACTTTCTTTACTTTCTCCATCCTTCTCCAACATTTTCCAAATAAAATGGCAGCAATGGTGAAAAATAAAATTATAGGAGTAAGAGTAATAACAAATTACATTTATTTAACACTTTAAAATTTTCAAAGTGCTTTTTTTTTGTGGATAAGGTAGAATGTCTAAGCCTGTGATTTCATTAATTTAGGGAACTCTGGGTAAGGAAACCATATTGAAACCAGATCAGCTACTGTTGTATAACTAATAGACTTAGAAAATGAGGGAGAAGGGGACCCCTGACCAGGTCATATGGCCAAGCATGTGTCAAAGACTTCATTCTCATGACAATCTTCCAAAGCAGGTATTTCAGGAATTATTATCCCCATTTAAAGAAACTAAGGCACAGAACACTTGACTATAACTACATAGCTAGGACTGGTCTGAGGCAAGATATGATCCTAGGTTTTCCTTACTCAGCACTATTCTATCTCTCCTGAAAATGTAATTGAATTGGTCAAATTTTAATTCCAGTTGCTCCTTGATTCTATAGAATAATCATTGCTGATATAAATTTTACAAAGCATTTCACTTTAAAAAAATTTTTTTAAACAAATGCTTTATTAACTTCTGTTTTACATCATTCATTTCCACCAGATTGTGAGTTACAATCTTTTTCCCCCCATTATTCCCCTACCCAACCTCCCAGAATAGCAGTCCCACAAGATATCGCTTCCTCCAATCTGCTCTCTCCCATACCTTCTCCCATACCCCCTTCGACTTTTCCATTAGAGGAAGGTGAATCTTTGTGTCCCAATGCCTGCACATCTTATCTCCCAATTATAAGCAAAAGAGTATTAATAATAGCATTTATATATATTTGAAACATTTAATGTTAAGACCTCGAATTTCAGATCCATTTCCTTCCTCCCTTGTCACCCATTCCCTCTTGGGAGATAAGTACTTTAGTATATGTTGTACATGTCTAGCTATGCAAAACATTATCATAGTAGACATATTGTACAAGGCTGCTTATAATTCCCTCCCACTCATCCCACCCCCCACCTGGTCCATTCCCTACATGATCCTGTCCCTCTTCTATAGTGGGTACTTCCAACCTCCTCTCCCCCCAAGGATGCCCTCCCATCCATCATCCCTCCTCTCATCCCCCTTCCCCCTATTCTGCTGCAGGTTGAGATATCCCATTTAGTATGTATGTCATTCTCTCCCTGAACCAAATTCAATGAGAATGTGGTTTTGCCTTTTTTGCCTTCCTATTCTCCCCCTCCCTTGCAACCACTTCCCCTTGCTTCTTCTACATGAGATAGTTTACCCTACCCTGTCTCTCCCCATCTCCTCTTGCCACTTTCCTCTCTTACCTCATAATTTCATCCCTTGAGTATTCTCCCTTCCCAACAGATTCAACCTATGCCCTCTATCCATATATAACTGTAAGCATAATCACACACATTCACATACGTATTCATATGACCATACACCCTTCTTCCATTATTTTCATAGTGAGAAAGATATCATCAGTCACTGTTATTGCTTTTCCATATAGGAATGTAAATAGTTCAACTTTGATAAGTTCCTTTTGATTTCTTTTCCCTGATTACCTTCTCAGGCATCTCTTCCTTCTTGTGTCTGGATGTCAAATTTTCTATTCAATTCTGGTTTTTTCCTCAAGAATGCTTGAAAGTTCTCTATTCCACTGAATGACATTTCACTTTTCTTGCCCCATTCAATCCTCTTGGCTTGGAATAGAGAGGGTTGAAATCCCATTTCTGATGTTTAATACTTGTATGACCCTGGATAATTTGCCTAGGCCTCAGTTTCCTCTTTTAAATAATTAGAGGGCTTGGCTAGATGGTTTCTCAAGTTCCTTCTAACTATCTATGAACCCTATGAAATGGGAGCTATAATTATTCTCATTTTATAAATGTAGAGAGGCTTGCCCACTTGCCCACAGTCACAAAGCTAGGATTGAGAGGCCGGATTTGATCCCATAAAGGAACATAAAGCCTGCACCAGTCTCTCAGCTTTGCCTTTTTACTGCACCCCCCTTTCCCCTCCCCTTCCCTGCTGATGTAACTTCAGAGAACACAATCCCTTCCCTCAAAGAGACAAACCAGTCACTGCTGTGAACAAGTGCTCAGGGAACCCGTTCTGGCTGTATCTTATTTGTCCCCCATTTCCACAGGTTGCAAAGAAGCTAACCCTGAAGATGAATGAGGTTGACTTCTATGAACCATTTATGAATGAGCCCACTCCAATCCCAGATAAACCTTATACCGAGGAAGAGCTTGTGGAATTTGTGAAGGAGCACCAAAGGTATCTCACCAAAGGTCATTCTTCAAGGTCCAGGGGAGCCCAAGGCCTTGGGAATGGGGTAGGGCCTTTCTGGTGTCAATGCCTACTGAACCTATACCACTAGTGGCCAAAAGTTTGGAAATTATTGTTTCGGGTTTGATAGGTGCATATTTCCAGGACATATATATATATATATATATATATATATATATATATATATATATAGAGAGAGAGAGAGAGAGAGAGAGAGAGAGAGAGAGAGAGAGAGAGATGATAGATAGATAGATACTAGGTACATATATTATGACATCAGAATTTGGGAATCGCTTGCAGGTTAAGCCAGATTATTCCACCCAGAAGACAAACTCCCATAATGCCAGGCTGCAGACAGGTTCAACCCCAGGCACATTTATGTCTGTGTTGAAGTTTGCACCTAGGTGGTACAATGTATAGAGCATTGAACTTAGAGAGTCAGGAAGACCTGAGTTCATAATTTAGTCTCAGATACTAGTTGTGTGACCCTGGCCAAGTCACTTAACCCCAATTGTCTGAGAGAGAGAGAGAGAGAGAGAGAGAGAGAGAGAGAGAGAGAGAGAGAGAGTTGATATGAAGGCACTATTCTTGCCCCAGACATGTTTCAAATTCTTTATGCCAATTGCAAAAATTGCTCATATGAGTCCCTCTCCACTCCTTTTGGTTCTCCTCTCCTCTTTTAGGGTTTCTACCACAGTACTCTTATACAAGCTTCCACTTAGACGGCATCCTATTCTATGAACAATTCCTGAAGCTCTCCTCTTCTTGAAAATTTGTCCAGTCAACTACCCATTACCTCTGGGCCCTAATAAGACTGTACCTTTGCCGTCAGACACCAAGGAAAATTTCTCAATGTTGCAAAGTACAACTAATCCCAAAAGAAAACGATTTTAAAGAGAAGTTACAGGGCAGTTTTTTCAGATCTCCTAGGTGCCAACTAACCTGATAAACAAATGGTGTTAAGCTGTTAGTGATTGTAAATAGGTTAATAGATTACTCCTCTAAAGTACATACTTTCATTTTAACTGGGACCTCTTGGCAAAAGAATGTCTTATCCCTAACCAATAACTCTCTAGTGGTGGGAATTCCTGTTTTTGTATTTTTATTAGAATCTTTTGTTTTCAATCTACATATCCCAATGTATTCCTCTTCTCCTCCTCCCTCCCTGTAAGCATTTTTAAAAATACAAATTAAAAAGTTCATGGAGGGGAGGGTGTAGGGAACAGTTCAACAAAACTAAACAATATATCAAAAATAAACAAACAAACAAAAAAAAACTGAACCTGACATTATATGCAGTTTCCCCACCCCATAATCCCCCACCTCTGTTAAGAGAGAGAGGGAGGAGCCATTAACATTCTGGCAGAACTGCAGGGGAAAACTTGGTTAGGAAAGTCCCAAGATGAATCAACAATCTCAGGGACTCTAAGAAATGGTTCTTATGACTGAGATCTTGGGCTGGAAGTGGGGAGTGTGGCCTTTTCAGAAATGAATTTCACAGGGTGGAGAATCCTGGGTGTTGCCATTTAGAGCACCTTTGGGAGAATGACCAGAAGTGGGTCATTGTTCTTCCAGCTATACAAATACAAATCACCAGGCAAAAACCTGAATTCAATCAAGAGGAGTATTATCATGTTTCCAGGCTATAAATCAAGCACAGTGGTATAGTGGAAAAAGAACTGGATTTGAAATCAGAAAACCTAGATTCACATACTGGCTTTGCCATTATCTATTCAATCTTGGGCTCAACCCCTTTGGGCTTCTATTTCCTCAACTATAAAAATCTGCCATATGAGGAAATCGGGAACATGGCAGTGGGGGGGGGTAGAACATGGTGGAGAGAATCTGGGTGAAGGTGAATGGAGGGAGAAACAAAAAATATTTTGTCTTTGGGATATACCATATGAACCACTTGAACAGAAAGAGAAAATAGGTGAAGAGTTTAGGAAACAGATCACAAGCCAGGCACAGACATGATATAGTAGTGCTTTGGGACTTCAGTTATCTGGACATCTGTTGGAGGTCTCTGCCAAAAGCAGAGCAACTAATTTCTTGACTTGCCTTAGTGTTAAATTCATCTTTCAAAAGGTGGAGAGACCAGCAATGGGAAATTCTACTCTGTGTCTGATTTTCACAAACAGGAAGGAGCTTGTTGAAGTAGAAATGATGAGAATACTGGGAGGAAAGGATGAGTCCCCCCTAGAGATTGTAATAGAAAAGGAGAAGACATTTGGGTGTAATTGGACACATACCCTGGGTGTTGGAAAAGCTGTTTTCAAAGGCTGCACAGTAATGATCAGATTTCTGTGGACTAAAATTCTATAGGGGAAGTCAAAGGCATTATCCAGGAAAAGTATGCTCAGCAAAAGAGGAGGGTCAGTCATATAAAAAGGGCAAGGGAAAGGAATAAACATTTATATAACACCCACTATGTGCCAGGCACTATGCTAAGTACTTTACAAATATCGTCTTACTTTGATCCTCAGAACAACAATCTTGTTAGGTCGGTGCTGTTATTATCCCCCATTTTACAATTGAGGAAACTGTAAGCAAGCAGAAATTAAGTGACTTGCCCAGGGTCACACAGCTAGTAAATATCCGAGGCTGGATTTGAACTCAAGTCTTCCTGACTCCAGGTCTAGTACACTCTATCCACTGTGCCATTTTGCTGTCTCCAATCTAAAGCATCCTTGGAAGAACATATTCAGATAGATGAATCTCTCCTTTCCTGTCCCTCTCATCTTGAACCTAAACCTGTATTGAAGCTGTACCTGCTTGGTGTAAGAAGGCTTTCTAGAGCCAGAGACTGAGTTCAATTCTCTTGGATTCAGTAAACATTTAATTGCCTGTTATGGGCAAGACACTATGCCCGTCCTGGGGATGCAAATGTAAAAATGAAAATGGAGTTAACCCAGTCATCTCTAACTCTGCTACTACCCGTGTGGTCTTAATTTCTGTGGGACTAACTTTCTTTATCTGCATAACTAGGCAGTTATAGATCATCTCTAAGTTTTCCTCCAGTTTTAAGTCTGTGATCCCACAACATGAGAAGCCTATTGTCCACGAAAAGATAGGACATATACAAGGTAGGCAGTGATAGAGGTGGGGGACTATGGATATGAACATCACATACACTGTCAGATTCCATTGATGTGCTGACTACTTTGTCTGAATGGTTTTTGTCTTTTCTCTTTCTTTTGGATTCTTTGTTACATGACATGTTTCTCTAGACAGGGATGCAGAGGAAGATTATGTTCAAAACTAAAGGCAACACAACAACAAAGGATGTCCATTTTCTTCTAATGTTAGAATATGTTTTACAAGATAGATTATGTTAAAGAAAAGACCCATAATAAAGTTCTCTAAGAAAGTATGAAGAATCTAGGGAAGGTGGAGGAATCAGGAGAAGGTGGAAGCTAAGGGAAGAGATTACTTCAACAGTCTGAGATGGAGAGATTATGGTCCAGACAAGGTGTGCACCACCTGTGCAAATGAACGGAGGCAGGAGTAGCCAGGACAAGATCAGGGAATAGCCTGTATTTCACTTTTACTGAAATGCATAAGAGTGTCAAATGAAATTAAGACTGGAAAGGTAAGTCAATGTAAGATTGTGGAGGGCCTTAGCTGGCAAGCTAACAATTTTGTGTTGTATCCTACGGACAATGGAAAGCTACTGAAGGTATTTGGAGGGAGGGCATGACTTCTTCATACTTGTGAATTGGGAAGGGTATTTTGGCAATGGTAAGATATAGCAGGAGAGAGAGAGAGAGAGAGAGAGAGAGAGAGAGAGAGAGAGAGAGAGACTGGAGGCAAAGAGGTCGGTTAGAAGGCTATTACATCAAACCATATGAGGGTCAATGAGGCCCAGACCTGAGTGGGAAAAAGGGGGATGGGGGGTGGTATTGTGAGTGAGGAAAAAGAGACTGAGAGAAATGAGAAAAACCAGAATTGATAGGGCTTGACAACTGATTTATTGGCTTTGGGGGGATGAAAGTAAAGGATCAAAGATGACTCAGGATTTGAACCCGGGTGACTGAGATAACAGTAGTCTCTGATATAGAGAAGTTGGAAGGACCATAGGTTTCATGGGAAAGGGGATGTCTCAAATTTTGGTATGTTAGAGTTGAAGAGTCATTAGGAAATAGCAGAGAAAATGTTCAGTTGGCAGTTGAAAATGTAGGAGTAATGTTGAGGGGGAAAGAATAAAGCTGAAGAAATAAATTTAGATTTGGAGTGATCTGCTTAAACACAAAAAAATTAAGTCACAGGAATGAATGAAATCACCCAAAAAGAGTGGAAAGAGTTAAGAATGGATCCTTGGAGTCACCTATACTTGGTGGATAGGAATAAGGCAGTAAATAATAGGGGGGAAAAGACTGAAGGGGAGCAATCAGAGAGTTGGGAGGGTGAGGGGAGTAACAGAAGAGAGGTGTATCCCAGAAGCCAACAGAGGAAAGAGTGTCAAGGATAAAGTGGTCAACAGTATCAAATACAAGTCAGGGAGAGGAGATGAGTTAAGAAATGAATATTGATTTCAGGAGATCATTCATTGCTGACCTTGAGGAGAATGTTTTCAAGAGTGGTGGGGACAGAAGCCAGATTGTAGGGGGCTGAGGAGTGAGTGGATGCTAAAATGAAGACAGAATCTACATCTCTGTACTTATAAGTTTAGAAATAAAGAAGAGGGAACAGATAAGACGATAGCTTCAAGGGAAAATAGGGACAAGGAAATAGTTTCTTTGGATGGTTGAGACCTTATCCTTCTATAAGCATCAGGGAAGGAAGAAACAAATAGGGAAGACTAAAGCAATGATAGAGGAAACAATCAATGCAGCACTCTTACAGTAACCTAGAGAGGGTGCCATGGAAGGCCCAGGTTGAGAAGATAACCTTGGCAAGGAGAAGGACCACCTCACTCTCTGAGACCAAAGGAGAACAATATGGGGGAAGAAATGGATAAGTTCTGAGGTATAGAGGGAGATGTGGAAGATGATGATGGATGCCTTCAGTCCCCTCAGTAAAGACAAAGGGTCCTCCAGTGAAGGAGTAAGGGTAAATGGAACTGGGGAAATGAAGAAACAAGAGAAGGTTTGGAATTGTTGCCTTGGAAAATCCTTATTTGATACCAGCTCTGTGTTCCTGGGCATGCTACTTAAACCTCTGACCACCTCAGTTTGTCCCTCTGTAAAAATGGGAATAATAATAGTGCCTGCCCCACAGGGTTATTCCAAGGATAACTTGAGATAATATTAATAAATTAATTTGCAGAACTTAATGTGCCACATAAAGGCAAGCTATTATTGGTAGTATAGGGGGATAATCAGAGATGAATATGAGTATTGCCAGTAGCAGTAAATACCCAGTTGAAGTGCAGTGTGAATCCTATGGTTTAATGATTTCCTCTCTTAGGAATTCAGGAATATGTGCAGAGAAGTGGGATGGTAGATGATGGTGTGGATATACTGGGGATGGAGATTAAAAGAGCAGGAATATAAGTGAGATGGGGTGCCTCAAGTGTGCCCCAAGGTGCTTCTAGCTGGGTACTTTATCATTGGATAACTCCAAGTAGACACTGTATGAGCACTTAGGTGTGTTATGGTCAGGATCTGTTTTGTTTATGTGGTGAACTAGATGGCCTTTGAAGTGCCTTCCAACTATCAAATTCTAAGATCCTAAGAGTTTAAGTACCAAAAAAAAAAAAAAGAATTCACAAGTGGGAGCCAATGAACTGGGAAGATGTTTTTTTAATGGGACTATGAAGGAAAGATTGTGAATCCAATGGAAGATTGGTAGACTCAGGTAATAATATTTAGGACTCCAGGTCCAAAGCTCTACCCACAAAGGACCAAGGGCCATGATGAAAGTAAAGAGAATATTCAGGAGGGAGGTGAGTGAGTAAAATTTGGGGAACATGGAAGGATACACCAGTGTCATCAGATAGGGGAATTTAATAGTTCTATATTCAGCCTGATTCAATTCAATAAGCAATTATTAAGTGAGAACAGATGTTGCTGAAGGGAGAGGAATACAAGTTGGCAACTGATTGGTTATGGAGTGAGAGGACCAGGTAGAAGGGGCAAGGAGAATAAGACAGAGACTCTAAGATTATGAACCTGGAAGATGGAAGAGCTTACAGAGGCCCCCAAAAGAGTAGGGAAGCTAAGAAGAGAGGTAGATTGTGGCCTGGGGTGGGAGTAGGGTTGAGAGGAAGGAGGGTATGCTGAATCCCATTGTGGACATATTGAGTTTGAGATGCCTATGGGGCATTCAGGCCTTGCAGTGGGAGTATTTTGAGATGATTGTAAGCCCCAAAGAGAAACAACACCTGTGGGTGGTTGAGGTATCATAGAGATGGAAGTTGAAGAGCTGTGTGATTTGGGGCTGCCATGATGTTAGAAGGGTTGTTTATGGAATATGAAGTCACTGAAGATAATGATTGATCAGAGCTGGGGAGAGAAGGAAAGGAAAATCAAAGTGATAGAAGAAATAGGGGCATAATCTAGAGACAGGGAGGTGCTGAAGCCTGCTTGTACTGGCTTGCCAGGGCCAATTGTTAAATTCGTGGTGTATTTTTATCTTGGAAATCAACAAACTATAAACCAAGGCTTGATTTGTGTTTTTAAATGGAGAAAATGTTGATAAATATAGATTATATGTAATTTAAGAAAACTAGTTGTTAAACATCAGCCCACCTGCCTAGAGGTTGCTAAGAATGAATAGATGGATGAATAAGAGATAGATGAATGAATGAATGAGTGCTGATGAAGTATTTACATGCAAAACACTGTGCATACCACTGGGGATGTGAATAGAAAAGCAAAATAATTCCTGCTTTCAAGGAGTTCACATTCTAATAGGGACAACAACATATGGAGCAGATTTCAATTGTAACTCGGTGGAAAGACTCTATGTCCTTAGGGTGCTGCAACAAAGCAGATGATAATGAATCTTCCTTAATAGTGTTTGCATTGAAAAATATTAGTTTCTAATGTTTAACCACTTGACATACAGTACCCATCCAAAACTTTGTGTTCTGGGTTTTCAGTACTTTTGGCACAATAGAAAGTCAGAACGATGTAAAGGAAAGAGTTGGATACAAGTCAGAAAGAGCTGAATTTGAATCCCATCCCTGATGATTACAAGCGGGACAGTCATGAGAAAGTCTCTTAATAACTCTGGGCCTCAGTTTCTTCATCTGTAAAATGAGGGCAATGATACTTAGAGCACCTAAATAAAAAGATGGTTGTGAAGCCAAATGCAAAAATATTTGGAAAATGTTTTGCTAACTTTAAAACCTCATATATGTTCATCACTACTGCTAAAAATGCCAGCAACAAGGATCTGGTAAAGGTAATATAATCAGTGTAAACTATAAAGAAGAAGAGATTGCTGAATTGTGGAGGCATGGACAAGCATCTAGATCTTTCCCAATGTATGTAAAATTCTTTATGATCTTTGGGTGAAAATGCCTAATGGAAGGGGGAACAGGGAGAAAGTCTTAAGTTAAAGCTGGAGGGTCTAAGTGTATACAGGCAGGGTTCCTTGCATGATGTACCCTCTTCTCATCCATTTTGGAAGGAGCGGATGGATGGTGGGGCTTCCCTTACCTTTCTCGTCCTTGGAGATGACCCTGACTTGAAACTTTTTTGTTGCCATATACCTCTTCCCAGCATATCAATAGGATGAGGCTGCCATGTTGGAAACAGGAGCGCTGAGTAAAATGTTTTTCTTTCCCTGCAGACCCACACTCCGCAGGCTGCGCCCAGAAGATATGTTTGAAACCTGGGTAAGGAAATGGAAAACCCCTTATACTTGTTAGAGATGGGCATGCCCACCAAAGACAAGAGCCTTTAACCTCATTTTCTAATCACCCACATCTTGCTATTCATACTGTAGCAAGAGTACTGGACGTGGAGTCAGAAAATCCTGGTTCTGTTATTCACTGCATGGGTCAAAAGAGGCCTTAGAAATCACCTCCCAATCTCCCCATTATCCAAATGAGAAAACTAAGGCCCAGGGAGGTAAGTGTGCCTGGACAAAGTCCAAGCTATAAACCTCTCTAGGCATTCAGAAAGTATGATGAGAGGATTGGGTTTCATGAACTTCATGATTCTATGAGCAGTGTCTATGTTTGGAGGACTCAATAACTTTTAGATTCCAAGTTAAGTGGCATTTGGCACTCAGCTAGCTTAAGGTAGGGGCAGCTAAGTAGCACAGAGGATAGAGCACTGGACCAGGAATTAGGAAGACCTGAGTTCAAATTTGTCCTCAGATACTAGCTGTGTGACCCTGGGCAACTCACCTAATCCTTTTTGCCTCAGTTTCCTTATCTGTAAAATAAGCTGGAGAAGGAAATAGTGAACCACTCCAGTATCTTTGCCAAGAAAATTCCAAATACAGTAGCGAAGAATCAGACATGACTGAACAACAAACTTAAGGTAGTTGGACTCACTAGGCTTCACAAAATATTTCCATCTCTTCATCCATTTTCGAAAGTTTTTGGTGTGCTCTGTGCTTGCATCAAGCTAATATGATTGGATTTGTAATTGTCTGGAACTTTGATATAATATTGTTGTATAGGTCCTAGACGTCATAGCATAGTGCTTTAGGTGAAACATTGCTAGGAAGAGGGCCTTATAATCCACTCAGCAATTAAATCCCTTGGATGGCATCCTTGATGGTTCTACTTCATACTAAATTCCACTCTCATGGGTGTGTATCACCCCTACTAGATTGGAAACTCCTTATGGGCAGGAATCATGCTTCATCTATCCTTGTTTATCCAATCCAGTGCCTATCATGGTGCATTATGCATATTAGGTGCTTCTTGAATGAATGAGAGAGCATTCCAACTAGGAAAGTTATCGTAAGGCGTCACTGTCATTATTTTGAAGGAGTTGTTTGTCATTTTACTCCCTTGGGGAGGGGGGCAGAGATTGCTACTTGATCTGTGCTTGTGATTTCATCAGAGGGGAAGTTCTTAGATGGGACTTCCCTCCATTGATTTATATCAGCAACGCCTCATTAATTTGCAGTTTTAGGGAGTTGTTTAGACAAGCTGAGAGGTTCAGTGATTTGCCCAAGGTCACACAGCTATGAGGATATGTATACTTATATAGTATGTATCAGATGCAGAACCTTACCCCAGGACTTCCTGATTCCAAGGCTAGCCCACTGTCCACTATGGCATATTACCTCTCTGCTCTGATTGTAGATTCAAATTTGACTGGATGGGTTTTTTGTTTGTCTTTCCCCTTAAGTACAACCCATTTTTAATCAGCCTTTCATTTAATAAATATTTTTGAATGCCTGCTATGCAGAAAGTAAGCAATAGCTCAGATAATACAAAATATTGGAGAACTTCCTATTTCTTTCCTCAAGCGCACAACAGTGTATATGTCCATGAGGAGAGAACCCAATGTCACCCCACATCCCACTGTTATGATTATGCCCATTGCCATCCCCTTGAAATGTCTCTTCAGAGGCCCCACTGGGACTGCTTGGAGACATTCACATGAAGAGAAGGAACACTGGTGGATTTCACTGTCAGCCTTACCCTTCATGTCTCCCTTTATCCTGATCTGAAACACAGAGAACTGAGTTCCACCTGGGCTTGGAGTAAAGGAAAAAGAGCAGATGCACAGTTCTGACCTTCCCCCAAACCCTGGCCATGCCTCATCTACAGCTGCTTCCATTTTGGATGGGACTTGATTGAGAAATAAGATGTATGAATGAATGAATGGGCGTTTTAAAATACTATTTATCAGATACATAGTAAGTTACAAATACAAAAGAAAGATAGCCCTTGCCCTCAAGAAGCTTACATTCTAATAAGAAGACATCGGGGCAGCTAGGTGGCGCAGTGAATAGAGCGCCGGCCCTGGAATCAGAAGGACCTGAGTTCGGAGCCGGCCTCAGACACTTAA
Source organism: Gymnobelideus leadbeateri (assembly GCA_011680675.1). NCBI lineage: Eukaryota > Metazoa > Chordata > Mammalia > Diprotodontia > Petauridae > Gymnobelideus > Gymnobelideus leadbeateri. The sequence goes on from WOXC01003052.1 coordinate 80,024, forward strand.
TCCACACAAACAAAAACCTAGCCGTGTAACCTTGGGCAAGTTACTTAACCCCAATTGCCCTAAAGGGGCGGCTAGGTGGCACAGTGAGTAAGAGCGCCAGCCTTGGAGTTGGGATGACCCGAGATCAGATCCGGCCTCAGAAAATGAGCACCCACGCATAAATCAAATGACTAGCCGTGTAACCTTGAGCAAGTTACTTAACCCCAATTGCTTTAAAAAAAAAAAAAGAAGAAGAAGAAGAAGAAGACATCACACATATAGGATGGTAAGGGCCAAGGGAAGAGTCAAGAAAGACTGTGGCACAATTCAAGCCACCAAGAGACCATCCATGGCTCCCTTTGCCTACCCTGCCCACAGTAGATTCTCAGCAAACATTTGTTGAATTGAATTGAACTGAACCCCATGTACTGGGACCCTGAAGTGGAGGTCCAAAGTCAGAAAAGACCTAGGTTCCAATCCCACCTTTAACACATACAAGAATAAGTAGGTAACCAGGAAAGTAACAAGTCAGACAAGTCTGAACCTGTTTCCTCATCTGAAAAATGGGCATAATATTACATTCAGTACTTTCCTCATAAGATTTTCATGAGGTCTTTGTGTGACCAGCAAAAGATATAATGGCTGTAAAGTAGTTTTCAAACTTAAATTGTATGGATTGACTATTTTATCATATTTACATTATATTATATACTAGTTATTTTATTATATACAAGAGGAATGTGTTATGTTTGATCAAGATAGCACCTTAGAGAGTCTCACGTGCCAAGCAGATGTATGCATTGCAAAATGCCTAATCCTGGACAGATCAAATAAGGGCTAAAGCCACAAAGCTGGATCTTTAACACCCTATTTCAATGACAAATGTCAGCAGACATTCACACAGCACTTTGCAGTTTGTGAACACTTCATAGACCTTATATCATTAGAGTCTCACAATGATCCTGTGAAAAAAGGACTGCAGCTATCATTGTCCTTGTTTTTCAGATGAGAAAGCTGAGTCTCAGGCAGCTAGGATGCACAGTAGAGTCCTAGGGCCAGAGTCAGGAAGACTCATATTCCTGAGTTCAAATCTGACCTTACTCACTAACTGTGTGACCCTGGACAAGTCACTTAACCCTGTTTGCCTCAGTTTCCTCATCTTTAAGATGAGCTGGAAAAGGAAATGGCAAACCACTCCAATATCTTTGCCAAGAAAACCCTCAATGGGTTCATAAAGAGTCAGATATGCAGAATAATAACTGAAGGAAAATCCTAGAAAATTGCCCAACTGGTAATATCAAAAGTGCAATGTGAATCCAAATCTACCTGACTCTAAGTGTAGCTCTCTATGAATGCAAAAGCATTTATCAAGCCCTACATGTGGGAATACAGTTCAAAGGCATGGGCCCTGCCTTCAAAGAACTTGTATTCTATTGGGGAAGAGAAATCTGCCAGAGAATATCTGTAAAAAAACAAACTAAAAGTTAAAGCTACACTGGAATAATCCTGAGACTTACTTCTCAATTTTAAAAAAATGCATTTTCTGTGCACACCAAACTCTCTACTGATACTGGCAGAGTTAACGATTTCCTGGAAACATTTGGTGCGTTTGACTCCTGCAGCTTTGAAGGAGAATATTCAAAGAATGTACAGGGGAAGAGGGTAGCTCAGGGTCAGTGTTAACTTGTCATCACCCTGGTGACTCCACCCTGAAAACATACACACCATGCAGGAGAGTAGCCAGCCAGAACACTGGGCAGGAGTCCAGAGGGAATTTGATTGGCTCATTCTTCAAAAAAAAAAAAAAAAAGAAGATTCCCTGCCTCTGTTAAAACAGTAGAAATAGCTCCAAAGAAGGGCATGCCAACAGCAAGAAGGAGCACCAGGACATTCTAGGACAATAACTCAAGGAGTCTGTTATATTGAACTAAAATTCATTTGCTTTTGGTTCCTTTTTTTTTATCCTATCACAAATTTGTATACTCATGGAAAACAAATTTCTGTATTATACTTGTTCAAGAGAGAGAGACAGAGACACAGACACAGACAGAGACACAGACAGAGGCAGAGAAAGAGACATAGAGAGAAACAGAGAGACAAAGAGATGTAGACAGAGAAGGAAGGAAGGAAAGAAGAAAAAAATATTCAGTCCACACTCTCAGTCCATCTGTTTTCTGTCAGGAGGGGGGGGTGGATAGAATTTTTCACCATGAATCCTTTGGCATTGTGGTGAGTCGTTGTATTGATCAGTTATTTAGTCCTTTGAAGTTTATTATCTTGATGATATTGCTGTTACTGTATAGATTATTCTTCTAGTTCTCACTTCACTTTGTATCAGTTCACTGGGGTCTTCCCAGGTTTTTCTGAAACCATTGCCTTCCTCATTTCTTACAGCATAATAGTATTCCATTGGATTCATACATCATAACTTGTTCATTCATTCCTCAATTGATAGACATAGCCTCAGTTTTCAGTTCTTTACCACCACAAAAAGAGTTGCTAAAAATCTTTTGAATATATGTGTCTTTTTCATTTTCCTTTGATCTTAAGGTATAGCCCTATAGTAATGGCATTGCTAACTCAAAGGATAAACACAGTTTAAAAGGGCATGGCTCCAAATTGCTTTCCAGAATGTTTAGTTCACAGCTCTAGCAATAGTGCATTAGTATTCCTGTTTTCCCATATCTTCTCTAGCATTTGACAAATAATACATCAGCTTTAAGACTCTATGCATTCACTCATTTGTTTTTATCCATTTATTCATCCATTCAATAAACATTTGTTAAGCACACCCACTGTGTGTTTAAAAATGGCATGATCTCTGCCCTCATGGAGTTGATAGTGTCATAGAGGGATAGCATGACCACAGATACCTATACTTATTCATTCAATCAATCAATATTTATTATGCACAGTTATCCCTTTCACATCGTGGGGGTGATGGGCACAACACCCCCCATGAAATGGAAAATTTGTGTAAAATTTTTGGCTCCCCCTTCATACCAGAGAAATTTGCATTTTTTCCCTTTTTCTTTTTTGGGGTGTGTACAATACCTTATTGTAAAATTTGAGTTAAGTATTTGGTCATAGGCTCTGTGTCATGTGTTGGCCTTTTCCCATAGTTTCTACAAACCTTCTACAAAGTTCCCACTTAATTTCTTATGCCAACCCACAATATACTGAGACTGCGATGGGGAAAGTCAAAATGTGGAAGGGCTAAGTGCATTTATTAGGTGTTAGGTAGGCACGGTACTAAGTGCTGGAGATATAAAGAAAAGAGGGGGGAGGAAATAGTGCCTCTGCCCTCAAGTAGCTTCCATTCTTATGCACATAGATATGTTTATACTGGATCCATGCAGAGTAGATGGAAGACCCAGACTGCAGCATGGTACAGTGATGTGGACAGGATTTATAGCCACAAAGACCTGGATTCGAATTCCACCACAGTATGGGTGTACAGTATGACCCAATACCAATGTCACTTAACCTCTCTGGGTCTCAGTTATCTTAATCTGTGAAATGAAAAGGTTGGACTCAATGACCTCTAAGGTCCTTTCCCATCTCCAAGGCCAAAGTCCTTAGAAGTCTAACAGAGAAGAATAAAACAAAGTGCAAGGTGAGATCTAAGAGGGAAGGTCACTACCACTTGTGAGGTCCAGGGAAGGCTTCATGGAAGAGGCAGCATTTGAAATGAGATGGATTGGTTGAGTTTAAAAAAGAGGGAGGAAACCTAGTCTCAGACACTTGACACTTACTAGCTTTGTGACCTTGAGCAAGTCACTTAACCCCAATTGCTTTCCCTTCCCTCCTCCAAAAAAATAAAAAATGAAAAAGAGGAGGCAGGACATTCCAGGACTGGAAACAATCCAAACAGAAGCCTGGGACTGTGAGAACTTAGGGCTCAGAGAGCAGTTCAGTTTGATTACATGAAGGCAATAACATAAGAGAAATGTGCATGTTTTCTTCTTCTTCCTCTTCTTCTTCTCCTTCTTCTCCTCCTCCTTCTTTTTCTGGAAATTGGAATTAAGTGACTTGCCGAGGGTCACACAGCTAGTGTCAAGTGTCTGAGGCTGGATTTGAACTCAGGTCCTCCTGACTCCTATCCACTGTACCACCTAGCTACCCCTATGGAGCAGTTGTATTTAACTTCCTGGAAAGGACTCAGGCAAGAGAAGATGGGATACAGAGCTAGGCAATGAGAGAACACATCAAAGCTTGCCAATGGCTCCCCCCAACCCATTTCTTACAGGGGATTCATATGAAAGAGTCCCTGCCTTCACAAGGCCTACAATTTAGTTGGAAGAATAAT